>JBBPCZ010000089.1:20947755-20958519 GCA_037974445.1 Brycinus macrolepidotus | reverse complement strand
ATAAATGCTCTACAGAATGAATGGACACAAATTCCCCCAGAAACTCCAAAATCTTGTGGAAAGTCTTCCAAGAAGAGTGGAAGCTGTTATAACTGCAAAGGGGGGAGTAACTCCATATTAAAGTCTATGTATTTGCATGCAATGTCATTAAAGTCCTTGTTGGTGTAATGATCAGGTGTCCCAATACTTTTGTCCATATAGTGTACAACCAAGTATGCTCAAATAAACCACAGGCTGAGTCTGGTTCACTAACTCTGCCCGAATTAGCTTTTTACTGTCTGTAATATCAGTATTATAAACCACCACCAGGGAACTCGCTACTAGTGTCATCACTTACCATTATCAGTATCAACAGCAGAATCATTAACTTTATTTTTTTACTGTATAAAAGCAGAGGTTATAATTTTCCACTAAAAAGTATGATAATATACTTTTGACTAACCTAGATATAATAATAATAGTACTACTACTACTACTACTACTAATACCAATAATAATAATAATAATAATAACAATAATAATAATAATAACAATAATAATAATAATACCACTACTACTAATAATAGTAATAATAATAAGAAGAATATAATAAACACTAAAGCAATCATGTTTGCAAATAATAAAGAAATAAAATTTGCCACCGGCAAGTAAGGATTAAGGGGTTACAGAAAATGAATAAATTAATTTGCCACCATTCTGGCTATTGGTGCTTATTACAAGTAAAAACACACTTTGCTTCTCCTATAGTACTGAAACGTCGTGTGTGTATAAAGTCCACTCCCAGCCCCTGTTTACACTGAAGAACTGATACTTCTGCAATCTTTGTGCTCTATTTCTATTTATTTTCTGAGTTTAATATGACAATAAAACAAAGAAAAATGTGCCACAACTTTTAGCACAATCCACATGGTTTTTTTTTTAATGTGTTGAATTCAGAAAATAAACAGTAATTTTGTATTAAAATGTACAGAAGTGTTGGCCGTAGAATGTCTTGTGATGTTGTGTCAGTCTACATAGACTAAATAATGATTTTCCATCATGCTTATGAAACAGGCAATGCAATTAGATCATGTGCCTCACGTGGTTTACTCTTATTTGGTTATCAGTTCTCCTGAATGAGAAACTGCAACACAACTTCTCTTTGGCTTTTCATTCATTGATTATTCGTTGTTTAGTTTCAGTGAGGGGTACATCAATGTTTGATGTAGTCGTATCATGTAGTGTAGTGTAGTAAGTTTCACTCAAACCAGTTTTGCTACCTTTAGAAGATGGGAACAGTTGTGTCCAGAGTCGTGGCACTTAACTTGATTTTCCATGGTGAATGAAATCAGCTGAGCCCTCAAATAACATTTCCTTACATAAACTGAAGGGCCTTTGTAAGTAGATATCAGCCTCCCGTTCACTCTCGTTAGTTAATGATGATCACGTGAGAGCCGTCACTGTTTTACTTTGCTCCTGTTTCTCTAAAACGCAACTTTACTGTGCTGTGTGTTGTTCAGCATTGTATAAACAGTGTTTTTGGACATTTTAAAACATACCAAGGCTAAATAGGGCATTTTAGGTTCTTTAGTTTTTTCCCATTTATTCTTAATGACAGTACTAGGAACACAATTCTTATAGTCCTACCCTTATAGGACTGTCTCATGATATGGACAAAGCTGTGCTGTCTCATGATATTGGTAAAAATATGTTGAATCAAAGGTGACTGTTTGTGAATTCAAAGCATTGGGAAATAGTGTCAAATCAACAAAAAAACATCACAGTGCAAGTTCTCCCAGCAAGCTGAATGGGCAAGTAAATCTGTCAAACATTTACAGATAAGAATGTGGAGCCGTGTCCAAATGATCACTTAATCAGTCAGTGAATCAATAAGACAAATAACTTCTTTTTCTTTTTTGCAACTCTTCGAAAGCTTTATTGGATATTGGAGATTCTGGAAGAAGATTAAGAATGATTGTAATGAATTGTCATCACTTGAAATTATAATGGAGAGCTTGGTATTGCGGTCTGCAAAACATTTTTAACAAAGAAGCATGACCAACTACCGTCAAAAATACGAAGAAAACAGACCCAAAATTCTTATTATTCATCATTTTTTGAAAAACATAAAAGGTTCTTTCTTTGGAAACTATTAAATAAATAAATAAATAAGTAAATAAATAAATAAATACCCTTTTTTCAGTGTGATATTGATCTCTTTATGCCTGTAATCAATAATAATAAAAAAAAAACATGTAAAGAAATCGCAATTAGAAGCTGTTTTATATGCCGAGTATTACAACTCTTTAATAAAGCCACCTATTCTGATCCCCTATTTTTAAACTGCGACGTGTGACAGTACAGCATTTTAAGATATTTAGATTAGATGAAGAATAATCTTTTGGAACTCCTTTAAAAGTTCTATAGCTTTGTAGATATTTAAAATGTATATGTATGTACATTATTACATATAAAATAATTATGCACACCACAGGTTTTATTCATTACAGTAGATTATTTTTGGGTTAGTCACTCAACCCAGGTGTCCATGTATGGCTTTGCAAATAACTGATTGATTCAGGGACACCAGATGAGGCCTACTTGCTGAGCAGTGTCTTAAGGGAGCGGGTGAGGGTGTTGGCGATAGCTGACATGGTGCTGGAGTGGCGAGCAAGTGCTTTGACGCTGTGGTCCCCAGGCGAGCTGCCCGAAGCTGCCTCTGCTGCACGGAGCAGGCAGATATAGTTCATGACAACCTCATCAATCTTGGCAACAACCTCTCGCTGCTGCTGGGCGGCCGACGCTCCCAGGCCACGCACCAAGCACATGCAGACCTCAGTTAAGCAGCAGAGAACCTGGAAACTGCAAGTGACCGCCAGCAACATCTCCTCTGGGCTCCCGTGTGCTTGGGCCATCCTTCGGCAAGCCCGTCCAAGTTCTTTAGACTCGATTGCCAGCAGTTGCTTATACTGGACCAGCTCCTGTGTCTGCATAGGTGGGGTACCTCTGTCACCTCTGCCCACACTGGAGCGCACCAGAGCAATCAGTTCACTTGCGTCCCTCCGAACATCAGAGAAACCGGCAGGGAAGACATACATGCGATCTTTCAGTGCATTTATACGGGCTAGTCTGTCACCGAAGCTCATGTTGTTTAAAACTTCACCATATAGCTGCTCTCCTGTACTGTCTAGGACAGGGTTGGGGTTATACTGGGATGGGCCTGCTTCATCAGAGTCACCACGATACCTTCTTAAACCTTCAATATCTCCATCATCCTCCTCTGTCTGATTTTTCCTTTTAAAGAAGCAGTAGCTGAATGGACCGTTGCATCTCCAGGGACTCGAATCCAGCTTCTGTGTGTTTTTCATTTGCTTGCTGTCCTTCTGTACTGGCAACATGACAGAGGCTCTCCTGCTGTCCCTACTGCCCGTGGACCAACAAGTTGTTTGGGAAGCCATGGAACCTTGGGAGTAGCTTTTCGACAGCTTCTTTTTGGTAGGCCTTCTCTGCAGCTGTGGCTCAGATGGTTGGAAATTGCCCTGTTGGATTCTTCCCACTGACGGTGCCCTTGTTTTCTCAAAGAGCGCTTCAATACTTCCAGAGCCAGTAGTTATACTACTAGAACTTCTTCTTAGTTCCCTGCCCCGCCTCAGACTGTTGGAGTTGGTGTCACACTGATGGAACCCTTGCGCAGTCACATGGACGTGGTTCTGTCTAAAAGGAACGACCGGCTCTTGCTTTGACACACAGCTGGTGTTTAGTGAAAGACTCGACGGAGGCAGAGGAGGTGGCGGCGGAGGAGGTGGTGGTGGTGGTGGTGGTGGCGGGGGTGGAGGGCTGGCACAGACTCTGACGTGCCTTGGTAAAATAGCAGGCGGGTCTCCTCCTCCTCCCAACTGCATTCCAGGGTGTTCTGTGCGAGCTACACTAGGGGTGTTAGAGAGACAAAGAGAATTGTTAGGCGTCTGTTGGATGGCATGTGTCATCCTGCAGTCAGATTTGTGCCAGTCCTCAGTGCTGGCATGGGGTACGCCTCCAGTGCGGTTCCTATTTAGAGAAAGGAACCGATCGGGGTTAAAACTTTGCTCTAACTCACACTCGAGGCCGGAAAAAGAACTTCTCCTTTCAGAAAGACTGGGCCTTATTTCAAGGCTGCTTGCGGGTCTCTGAGCATGCAAGTCAGGACTCCTCTTCAATTTAGCAGGTAAGGTGGCCGAGTGGTACCTTTGAGGACCCTTGTTCACTCTTAGAGAGGCTGCATTTGGGTGCACTAGATTTGGGTTCAGAATGGGTGAGGGCGAGGGTGGCATGCAGGGACATCTGCCAGTAACGTTCCCTTTACCTCTAACAAGGTCTAAAAGGAGAGGATTGTTTGTTACATGCCTTCTGCTGTCCTTTTTGCCTCCCCCCAACCCAGCTCTATGCAGCTTGCCTCCCTGATGCATCTGGCTGACTGTCAGATAGTTTATCAACTGCCTATAAGCCTCACTCCCCTCCTTTGTGTTAAGACTTCTTACACTGCCATGTTTTGCATGCAGATCACTGAGAAGGTTACTCCTTCGAGCTGTACCTGTGGTTTCTTTGATTTTTGACGGCCGGGCATTGAGGGATGGATCAGATCCGGGAGGGTGTACGTTTGGCAGCATCTTCCTCAGGAGAGCAGGGTCTGCATGAGGGTGGAGGTCCCTTGAGGTGAGCAGGAGGGAGGAGGAGGATTCAGAGAGAGGGTGCTTACAGTCGGGAGCACAGAGTGGGGAGTCCATTGGAGTTGCACAAGCACTACTCCCCGTGCTACAACCAGCATCCAGAGAGGAGCATTGGGAACTTTGCAGGGAATTCTGAGCTTCACTTTGCAGAGAAGAAATTCGCTTGGCCAGGTGGTACTCACACAATCGGGCCACCCCTTGGCGTAGAGGTGGATAGACCTGTTGATCCTCCTTATGGAATTCAGTCGTTCCAGGATCTTGAGGCTTCTTCACTGGGGACAGAGAGACTGCATTAGACTGGTGCTCCATCTGGCCCATCATGATGGTGTTGTTACTGCCAGTTAGGTTCTCTACTGAGCCAAGAGGTTCTTCACGCTGATTCTCCAAAGGCTCGTTTTCTAGCAGAGGTTGCCGCCCCTGAATCCTTTCACAGAATGAAGTCCGTTCAACATCAAACTGGTTCCTTCTACTACTTTCTCTTCCACTGAAAGTGTTATACTTTCCTGGGGCGTCTGTTACTTTCTTGTGTCGTTTTCCTCCACTTGTTGCTACTTTAGATCTCTTGCCAGTATTCAAAAGCGTGCTTGAGTGTGCTTTGACCATGTAATTACTCAAGGACTTATCCTCCATTGTCTCCGGCTCCATCTCTAAATTATCAGAAGAAGGTAGATTATGCTTTGAAGGCACTGTTGCAGACTGAGTGTGCACCTCTTTGTGGCGAGATGGACTGCGTGGTGGCTTCGGAATGGGCCCTCTAGCACAAGGGGAGACAGGAAATTCTGTCTTCTCCTCCTGAAGGGGCTGGTAACCCTCTGTGGTGGCCACCAAAAGACGCATCGAATTCTCAGAAAGCCTGTGGGCCGCAGCCTGTTCTGAGCTCTCAGTCATCTCAGAGGAGTTGGTCTCATTTCCTGAATCAGACGAGGACTCTGGACTGAAAGCTCGTGATATGCCATTACCTGCAGGCAACAGAGAGGAACAAATAATTTTAACACACTGATATTGAATTCTTGCATAGTCTCTATTCTATATGAAATTGTAGGCAAGTAAAAAGAAAGGTAACTACTTCAAAATGTACAGCAAGATGTAAATAAGCAATGTAACAAATGTAAAAAAAAGAAAAACACTTTTCTTTCTGACACTTGTTCGTATGACGCATTTTATTCCTTAGTACTTTTCTTTTATGTTTTACTTTTCAAATTATTAGTAGGGCTGGCCGAAATAAATTAAAAACTCAGATATATTTGTTTGTTGGTATTATAAAAAAATGAAGCCTAAAATCAATTTCAGCAGTAAAGTCCAGTAGTTATTGTTAATATATGGAAAATGTGATATAAAGTATAGCTTGAGTTAGAATGTATCATGAATTCATGCTAAGAATAAATATAATCTCACCCCAGACTAATAAAAAACACTGTGATAAGAGGTTGGTATACCAACGACAAGTTTGGTGTATCATGTCAAATATGCAAATATAGTAATCTTTATCCAACTACCACCATACATCACAACCACACTGCCTCCAACAAATTTTTACTGTTGTATCAGAGAAGCAAATACTACTACGCCACAAGATCACCTTTGAGTAGATTATTACTTTAAGTGTAGTTTACAGCACTAAGGAAAGTGGGGTCTGTGACTGATTATGGACTTTATACTTTCTGACAGGTCGATGCACAGAGCTGGTGTGGATTGGAACATTCATTAAAACTCACTCTGGCATCTGTTCCATCAGATTAATGACAAAGAAAATACTTAGAATATTAATGTTTTTAAGGGCGTGCTTGAGAACAAGTATTCAAATACTCATTTGGAAATATCATGGAGTTCTCGAAGCGTGTAAACTTAAATTTGAAGCAGCCCTAATTAGAAGCGTACTTCTTGTACATTGAACCTAAGTGCAGGAACACTGAGAATTTCAAGTGACTTCAAAATCTCTGTAAATGTGAAACAAAAGGGCAACAAAATGCCAGTCAGATCAGCTCAATGCCTATCAAGCGGTCAAGAAAGTGTGCATACAGATTTTTGTAATAACAATGTAAAGACCTGCACTGTTGTTAGACTGAGTTTGACTGGTGTCCTCAGATACAGCGAGTTCTTCTAGTGCTTGCAGCGTGTCCACTACAGCATGATCCAAGTTCCTGACACTACTGCCCTCCCCATGAGTGGGGACGGCGTCAATCAGGGACACAGGAATACCATCAAGATCACAGGAACTTTGTGCCTGGCTTTTGCCCTCTGCGGCCTCCTCGTCTGAACTGTCCCTGAATCCAGGAGGAGGAGCAGCAATGGCCATGTTGAGGGAGTGAAGAACCGCATCGTTTTCATCCTCGTCGTCGTCACCCTCTGGTGGTGGAAGGGATGTCAGGTCTATGATATCGTCACTGGAACCAGAGAGGGAGAGGAATGTTGCTTTACTCGCTGGCGGCCCTGTCTCATCTCCAGGTGTTGCTGCTGTGTCCTCTTCGCCGCTAGCTTCATCCTCATCCTCTGCATCATCAGTAGTCTCAGCGTAGCATAAATCACGCAAGAGAGGCTCCTCGATACCTTCAGTGCTGTCAAAGATTTTCCCCTCACCAATGTTGCTGTAGACCACACTGGGCCTGATTTGAAAAGGCGCTCCATCTAGGGTCCTAAAGCCCACGTCATTGTTATGCATGAAAGCAGGCCGCTCAGGTACCTCAGGGCTCTCATCCATTAGGCGCTGGTAGCCAAGGTTCTGAGGGTTTACACTGTGCAAAGGTGGATCTCCGAATATAAAGGACACCTTAGCACTCCTTGGAGAGTCCTGGGGTCGATGCCTTGCCGGGGGCAGAGGTGGGGGCCGGGGGCTTCTGCTTCTAACTGGTGATCTCTCGCCACTTTGGACTGGATACTGCTGTAGCTGGGGCTCTGGGCCATAAGGCGAGGTCGCGCTGTTCTCTCCTGCTCGGTCCTGTGGGTAATCGGATTCAGTCTGATAAGATAAATTCATGCTTGCTTGAAGGTTAGGATCCTCGCACGTGCCCAGAGAAGTGCTGTATGGCCACTCAAGTTCTCTGGGATCCTGACCTGAATTTGAGAGGAGCAGCATGTCAATCTTTTTTCGAATGTATCATCAAATGAAGGCAGTGTAGAAAATTTTAAGGAGTTTTGCTTGTATGAGCTGTAAGGAAATTACATTAACGACCATTGTTACATACCACTTTCCATGTCTCCTGTGCTGTTGCTGTGGGACATGTTGAAGATGGAGCGACGTGAGTCCACCAGAAGCCGATAGTATCCAGCCGTCAGGCAAGCCAGGTTCATGGCATCACTGGACTCCATAATTAACGTTATAGGCTGTGGTAAAAGCAAATTTGCAACAAGATTGACTCAGTAATCAAAATCAACAGCATATTAATGTAGTCTTTGAGTGTTTAGCGTGTATCATTTGTGCGGCTTTGGATACATACCTTGACATCCAAGACATGTAGCTCCACCCGCACGTTGACCTCGTCCTCTGTGAGGATCTCAATGCGGTTAACGTGGCTAAAGTCTGCCAGTAGAGCCACTAGATTGGTCTTGGCGTTGATGACGTGACTGATCCCATACCTTGGTCCTACTAGTAATGTAACATCTGTTTGCTTCTCCCCTTGCTTTACACGAAAAGAAAGGAAGCAAGCAAGAAACAAAAAGACAGATTTATGATACTGACCTTTAAATAATACTGCAAAACATGGAGAATATGAAGTGTATCATATTTTCACTTACCAGTAAGATAGATTTGAAAACTCTTCCTCCATATAATCTTAATTCACTGAGATACTTTAAATAGTGAACCTTTGCTTGCAAAATGGTTAACTGTAAAACAAATGACAAGAATGTTAATATGAATGTTAATAACCTTCATATTACTCAAAAAAAAAACATCACTGCTGGATTTCATATTGAACCAGATGTTTGGGGGCCTTGTGGTATTCCGTTTTATTAACAACGGTTTAGAGTACAATATTACATGCATCCATTATTAAATTCTTCTAAATTATTAAGCACATTTTAATGCATGATTCATGTGTTTCATGTGTATAATTATGAGCATCATACATTTTTCATAATACTTTAAATAAGCAAAGACACCTTTGTTGGCAAGGGGGCTGTAGAGAAACACTGCAATGAAATCTCACTGTGTCCTGCCACTAAACCAGTAGATGTCTCCCTTCTGACATTTTTTTAGCCTCATCACAGCATATGCCAAGCTTACCATGAGTAAGAGACAAAGGGGACAAATTAAATGGGAAATCCATTGATCAAAATCAAGATCAAAATTTCTGCGTAATTAAATAGTTCACGTGCAAATAAAGGCATTCACATTGGTCTGGCATGAAATGGTCTTTTCCAGAAAACCGTTCTAAACAGTGGTGGTAGGAACCAGATAACTAAAGCATTTAATGCCTCTAAAAACTTCCTCACTGAAGACTGTTACTTGAAATGGTTATGGATACTATTTCTGCAAAATAGTACGTAATGAAAACGTATTTTTTGGGATTCAACCATGATTTTAGCACTAAGTTAGCATCATCATTACACATAAAACACATATATACATGGAGGCTCACTGGTGGTCATCACCATGGTAAAGAAGTTTGAGTAAGTTTCTCTAAAATGAACCATTATACATCAAACCACTCTGAATGAATCAGATCTTAATGATTAAATTATGCAGAAATTTAGAAACTTTTGCTACTGATGTAATAGCAGTGTTTAATGGTTGGGTTGTGGACCATAAAACTGGTCCCATATCAGAACAAATGGGCAGCTAAAGACGGACCTACCTTCTTCCCAGGAGGCACTAGATTCTGATTGGTTTTCAGGATGTGAGTCAGGGCTTTCTTGATGTTCTTCTCCTTCATACTGGAGAGCACCGATGGGGGTAGGAAAAGTGCCAAACCCCACTGCTTCCTGTGGGACAGTGAAAGCACACTGAGGACCAGAGAGTATTTCAGTTAAATACCTTTAAATTATGTATTCATTGCTTTTGAGTATTTGCATACTTTTGTCATTTGAAAACAATCAGATATAATTTGTAACAAAATAGTTTGAGAGAACTTTCATCACTGAATAAAGTGCATCTTTGTCTAGATACAAGTAAATAACATTGACAGATCTTGTTGGACCCAGTGTGCTCGATGTGAACTGTTTGTTTCCCTCAGGGCCAGTAACTAAAGGAAAGAAGGTCCAAACTGGATTGTGGTGAAAGTGGGAACATAAAGGAGAGAATAATGAGAATATGGAAAATAAGTCGCCACTTCTCTTTCCTGTATGCTAAATGTGTTGCATCCCACTACTGTAATGGCATTGTTCATTTTCTTTTTCACGTCCTCGTGCGATTATTATAGTATATTATAGTATTATAGTGTGTGCCATTATTATTGTAAATCACTCCTGAAGAAAGCATCAGCCAAATGCCTTAAACAGTGTTACAGATATTTTTTTTATGTATATGTATCTTCAAACTGTTTGTATTCTAATTCATTTTTTCAAACCAGTATTATGTTTTGACACCATTTGAAAATGCTAGCTGTCTTTATCATTGTGTTTTCTATTATTATGTGCAGTCATATGCAAAGGTTTGAACACTCCTGGTCAAATGGCATGTCTTGTTGATGTTCTAAGTGAAAATAATAAATCTGACATTCTAGGGGAAACATGAAACATAAGATTTTATCATTTATATCTTATTTTTTTTCCAAAACATTATTGCAAATAAATAGTATCACTAAATGGTGTAGAATTGTGTTCATTGTAGAGGATTACGTATATTATGTATGTCTTGTGCATATATGTAATCTGACCAGGGACACCCACACCTTTGCATAAGACTGCATATCTGCTAAATCATTCATTTTCTGTAACCACTTAATCCTTACTAGGGTTGCGGGTACCCAGAGCCTGTCCTGGGGTCTATGGGCACGAGGCAGGGACTCACCCTGGGTGGGACGCCAGCCCACCGCAGGGCGCGCACACACACAGACCATTCACTTACACCTACGGTCAATTTAGAATCCCCAATTCACCTGACGCGCATGTCTTTGGACTGTGGGAGAAACCGGAGACCCCG
>JBBPCZ010000089.1:20917250-20927370 GCA_037974445.1 Brycinus macrolepidotus | reverse complement strand
CAGTAACAAACATTAACACATTCTTTTTATATATATATAGATATATATAAAGGATTTGTGAATGTTTGTTAATGGAAATCCTGTTGTGTGTGTCCAGAGATTTAGGATGCATTTGCTATTTGCATTTAGGTTAAACAGTGTAGTGTTATGTTATTGATTAAAGTATCCCGAAGAATAAACCACGAGAGAGATTATGGATTTGCAGGATTATGTTACTTTCAGTAAGGAGCTAAATAACAGTCCAGTCTGTGTATAAGTCTACATAATTCAGCAGCATCTGCCTATTATGTCATGCCAAGAGTTGTCCTTAATGAGGAGAAATTATTATGCAACGCACAAAGCAAAGAATCTTCACAGTTGTCTAAGACGTGCTACCACTGAGGTGCACATGTGACTTGAAAGATCACATCCTATGAACATATATAAAGAAATAAGCTCACACACAAATTTAAAGCTCAGATTTTCTAAGAGGATAAGTACAGCTGATGTGTGAAAGACAACACCCAAGCAAACAGTTGAATGTTAATACAAGATTGCTGTATATGTTGTCATATGTTAATATATTGCATTAGCTGAAATAGGTCTATATTGTACCAAAAAGGTTCTTTGACTTCTAACAATTGCAGTACCAACTGCAATAACAATAGACCTCTAACAATCCTTTTTGTTGTTATATAGAACCCTTTTTCAAAAGGTTCTTTAAAGAATCCTGAACAGCATGTTTACCAACACAGAGAACAACCATTTAACCATGCAAAATCCACTGCCTTTATGAAAGAACCCTTACAGAACCATTTCAAGGGTCTAACTGTACATTCCTGTCCCGTCATCCACCCCTGGTTTCTTCTTTGTATCTGCCCTCTTGTCTAGTTTCCCTGCAATGTGCACTTGTACCGGTTCCCTGTTCCACCCTTCAGCGAAAATCCCCCTCACCCGATCTTTGTTTGCGATTCCTCTCATAAATCAGTCTCATATATCATATTAAAAAATTGGGACATTTGAAGAATAAAAATAGTTAAAAAGCTCTTTTTTAGTGATAAAATGTTGCTATTTGCACTGTCATTGATACAGAAGCTATTCTCTGTTTGTGCCCTCATGAGAGTGCAGTTTTCTTGTGTTGCTCTCTTTCTAGCTTTCAGTTCTCTCCTCATTTGCTGTTTTTCACAGACAACCGCCAACAGCGATTCAACATAGGACTAACTACAGTTGTATACACTGCGCTGACTGCTGGTTTACCACCACTGCTGGCATTTTCAAGTAACAAATGCCGTCACCAACAATCATGTATATTAGTACAAAAATACTGATTTTCTATACAACAACACATTTTCCAACTTAGAGAAAAACCATTTAACCATACAAAATGCATTCAGCTTGTTCTTTTAGTGCCCATTGCATAGAACCATGACCCATACTTAAGAACCCTTGTAGAACCATTTTTAGAGAGTAACAAAGTCCTGTATCTTTGAAATGGAAACTTTATACAAAAACAAGGGTGCTAGAAAGTTTACTTTGCTTAGAAGAACGCTTCTTAGTTCCCTAAAGAACCTTTCAATGGATGGTTCTTAAATGAACAATTTTTGTAAACGAGATGTGTGAGTGTGAAGAACCTTTAGAAATTTTAAAGAACCCCCTCATAATGTAAACGTAACTGGAAGAACCCTAAAAGAGGTAAAGGAACTTTACATTAAGTGAAGCTTTTTTATACCCTACAAGGTTTTTTAGGGAACTAAAATGGTTGCTTTGTGTTGCTGCTCAAAGAAGCTATTGGGGCGAAGGAGAAAACATTTTTAATTTTAGTGTATGTTACCACAGACAAAATTTAATAGTAATCTTGGGCCATTTCTATTGGTCATTCACTGTGAAATGTTGGCACAATGTAAAGAGCAGCTGGCATTTTTAAATGGCGTAAGTAATAAACAAACTAAAACAACCAAACAGAGTTATGATATGACACAATATGTGCACAAATTACACAGACTTAAATAAGAAAATGTGTCCCAAATGACCCAGCATTTGTCTATGAGATGTTGAACATCATTCCAGCCCTGAGGACTTTTTTTGGCATTAGAACTACATTGTGAACCGAAGTTGTGTGAATATCTAAGTCACTGTTCATTTTCTACATCATGTAGCCTCATGGCTGACATGGCGTCTTTCATACGGAAGATGCATTAGCATTTCTTTCGCAATGTTTGTGATCAGCAGAGTCTATTTGACTCCAGCAGGCAACAAGGACAGATTGTGGTAATGGCTATTGGGTAACAAATCAATTCATGAGTGTAAGCAGAGGACAGAGGAGGGAGAGAGAGAGAGAGAGAGGGAGGGAGAGAGGGAGAGAGGGAGAGAGAGAGAGAGAGAGAGAGAGAGAGTTTGTTTTTAGTGTTGATGGAAATATTTTTAGAGTCGCTGCCTCTGCCACGACCCAGTGAGCAGAAAGAGCACGCTCGACTCCAAAGAGGCAAACTCCACCACTGACTCACACAGCTAGACTAAATCTTTCCTTCCTCTTCCTCTTTACGCAAGGTCACATCTTGCCAAATGTCCAATACTTATGCATGAGGTTCACCCTTAAGAAGTCGAGAGCAATTTCTTCAAAGCCAAAAAAAAAAAAAACATATTTAAATTTGCAATATATCATCACTGTCAGGACAAAACCTCGCATCTCAGAAAAAGTAACTTTACAGCAAAAGGAAAAAACATTCTTGGAAGTTAATGGAACAAAACTTTATTTTGGACCATTTCTGTTGATTCAATTGTCATGAAATTCGGTCACAACTTCATTAGGTTCACCTGTTTTGTATCCACACTCATTGCTCCACCGACCATGCAGGTACACTTTTACAGCTTACAGACAGTAGACCATCTGTTCCTCTGCATCATTTGGTAGCCCCCTTTACTCTGTTCATCAATAGTCATGACCCCCAGAGGACCATGAGTCGAGTATTTGGGTGGTGGATCATTCTAAGCACAGCAGTGACCCTGACATTTTAGTGTGTTTGTGTATGTGGACTGAGAATAAACCACCATCCAAAAATATCCAGGCAGCAGTGTCCTGTGGAAAGAAAAAAACTGTGCGGCATCAGATAAGCTATCAGCAAATCTGCAGGGTGGACCATCAGCTTGCCAAATAAACGGACAGTAAGTGGACACAGTGTTTAAACTGCTGTGTGTAATCCACTCTGCACAGCTTTATTAGCTGATGTAACAGAATTAGTGGTTAGTGTTCTCCTCCAAGCATGCTGTCCAGTGATGCTGCTTTAGCTGCAGTTCGAAAAAGATGTGGTGGTGCGTCATTTCTTCATTTCTTGTGGTATCGTGTGACTGGCGGAGTCCTAGCTAGCAAGTGTAATTGGACAGGACTAAAGCTGGGGAAGAAATTGGGGAAGAATAAACTTGACAAAAAGTGTTAAGGATGCTGATGCACAATAGCAACTTTTCATTACACTGAAATCTTAGTCTACTCTTCTACTTACAAACTCAAATAAGATATAGACTAAAAGCTTCAAACCTGCACTTCTGATAGATTTTCTCTGCTTGTTTCTATGTTCTGCGTGAGAAATAATTCAAACTGAATTACATCATGCTTTATTTATTCCTTCTTTAGACTGTGATTTCTAATGAATGGGCTCATGAACAATCCCACCAAAAGCTGAACAGAGTGACAATGGCTACATTTAGACTGCAGGTAAAAGTGTACCAGTCCAATTCACTGCCTAAAACGTGAATTTGATGTTTGATCATTCACATTATCTTTACAAGTGCTGTATATCTGACATCAGTCTGAACAGAACATGCTCCAGACCCACATGTGCAACTGTTCATGCTTTTGTAAGAATAACAGACTCCTCTCATGTGACGTGACAAACAGCTGCAAAAACTACTACTTGAAACTTGGAGGAAAAACAGCGGATGCTAAATAAACTAAAATAGAACAACGTTTACAGAAAAGAGTAAAACATAGTGTTTTAATTATGGAAGCTACAATTACAGAAAGATCAATTTATTTTGTTTCTCTGTCGAAGAAAGCTAGCAAAGAGACACAAACTCCACTCTGAAATGGCAATACCCTCTGTATAAGGATACTTGATATTTGTGAGCTTCTTTTGTTTGTCTCTCTTTTTTACAAAGTATAATTACTCATGTGTCCTCCAGAGTGAAAGATGCAGCCATAGTAAGAAGCCTTTAATGACGCTGGGTTGATTCCCACATGTGTGAAATGACGATAAAGACTCAATTGGACTGATGCAAAAAAATCAAATCTGACTGTTCAGATAGAGGCCACTTTGCCACATACTGGATGTGTACCAGATTTCGATACTACATATAAGAGTGGCCCAGAATAGAAGTGAAAACAACAGATTCAGCGTGTTTTTGCTGTTCTAACTCCCCCACAAAATGGCAGAGTGGGTAATTGGGGGAATTGGAAAATGCCTGGGGGGCTGACAACATTTTGGACTGGTTACTGTAGTCTAACAAATATTAAACCACACACAGCATTACAGTTTTTAGCCTGTTTAAACTCGGCTGTGTGGCTGTGTTGACACAACAGGCAGCGCTCCACAGAACGGATCGCTTTTTGCATTGCTTTCCACTGCAGCAGTTTCCCTACGTGAAACAGGTAGAGATGGACAGAAGTGGAAAAAAGTGTTTGGGTCAAGAAAGAAAGACAACAGAAGTACTTGCAGTGAAATCTGAGCAGGCGGGCAGAGAGAGGCTCAACTTAGCTAGCATTAGTTTGTAGCATATTAACTGTAAGGATTATATTATACTGAACGCAAAAGCTTTGTCCAAATCTAATTTGATCATTATTTTATTATGGAAAGTAGAGGTAGACAATGTAGAGGGAAAAAAACACCTTTTTTTAAAAGTCTTTCACTCTTTGTGATAGCAGGGTGTCAAACTTCTAAAATCTCAAAGTTATTTTCTGACTTATTTTCTAAGGAGCTCTGACTTATTATTTTGAAAGATACCAAGCCAAATACTGCTCCCAGAAACAGCAAAGGAGAAACAAATCACCTACGTTCTACCTGGCAGGAATGGGCTTCCAAACCGTAGCAAAAAAAAAATAAAAGCAGGGAATGAAGAAGAGGAAAATTCCCAGAGTTTAGAAAAAGCTGATGGCTCACTTCATTTGAATACAGTGGTTAAGTCAAATAAAGTAAGCTGTTTGCTATTGGCCTTTCTCCTTCTTGCTCCTTTTTTGTGAGCTGTTGGAAAATGAGTCCCACTCTGGCCCTGGATGCACAAAACCTGCAGCGGGAATGGCACCTAAATCATCTACAGTGAAACACAAAAAAAATCCTGTAGCCTAAAACACTCATATCTCCAAAATGGAAACCCCAGAGAGAAAATAACATTCTTGACTCTGGACCATTTTTATTAATCTCTTTAGGCATGAAAAGTTCATGCAGTGTAAAACGCAGTCACTGTTTCCAAATGGTGCCAAAGGAGAAAAAACTGAAACGTAGTTACAAGCTATTGATGTGCCTGAGACGTCATATTGTTTGCATGAACTGCACACGTAGATAGCACTGCCTATTCCGACTTAATGCGTCAATCACACCCAGGTTAGCGGAGCAATTTGTTCTGTTTACACGTCTGGTCAAATCTCCATTCAAATCTCCAGGCAGACAATCCTGTTGTAAACTGTCCTCTAAAAACCATTTCATCTCTTCATCCAATTTAGCAGGCTAGCACGTCAGCCTCCAGGCTGCAGACAAGATATCATTTCTTAGGTGAGATGGAGAGACACTGAATTGTGAGAAAATACCTGGTTGGGCTGGGAATTGTGTGGCATCTGTCTAGTTCACGTAAAAGATTTGATTTCTAGCCTGGGTGGCCGGGGGTCCTTCCTGTGTGTATGAGTTTCCACCGGATGCTGTGGATTCCTCCCACAGACATGCGCGTCAGGTGAATTGGAGTTGCTAAATTGCCCCCTAGTTTGTGTGTGTGTGTGTGTGTTTGTCCGTGTTTCTGTCCTGTAATGGACTCTCCAGGGTGTTTCTCTGTCTTTCACACTATGACTGCTGGGATGGTTAAGGATAAGTGGTTCAGATAATGAATGGATGAATGGATAGTCCAGTTCACAGAGCGGGCACCATGCACTGGTTTAATAGTTAGCTGTGGAGTGGTTAATTTGAGGATTGTGTGGGAAAATGAGGGCAAAAGTGTCAGTTGTGAGAGGTTGAAGGAGAGATGAAGGAGAGGAATTCATGCTAAGAGAATCGCAATCTCATTGATCTGTCGAAGGTGAAAAGTATGAGGCATTTGCTTTCGGAGAGAGAGGGTGAGAGAGAGAGAGAGAGTCCAGGAGAGAGCCTTTAAAAACTGCAGCAGTATGAGCCCTCAAGAAAAAAAAAAAACAGTGCAGTACACCTTGTTTTTTGGACGTGTTTCAAAAAAAGGAGTGTGAACCCCACCTTATAAATACAATAATTCTGTTTGACACAGTACACTCTTGCCATTTGTGATATCAGGGCTAGGGACTGAAATATAATGAAAAAACTGACCAGTTCTGACCCCTATGTAATCTTTGCAGCAGTTAAGATATACATGAACATACAAAAGTCACATGCAAAAGTCTAGATGGTCCAGTAAAAAAAAAAATGTTTTGTTAACTTTTAAAGAATAAATAGAACAGAGAACACACTTCCGCATATTATAATGTACTGTAAAAATATCTGTAATTTACTGCTTATTTGCTGAATTTAAAATATTAAACATTAAATGTGACCTGTGGAAAGGAATTCCAATATTTGCATAGGTAAAAGATACATGATGTATCATGATGTGCTGGGATGCATAATCGGTTTCAGGGTTCATTGGATGTTTTGGGTCTCACAACATCATATACCATCACCCAGCTGACCTAGCTGGGATTGATCAAGCATCAACTTGCATCCCAGCAGCATTAACCCACGGATTACCCCTCCTTATCCACAGCTGCCTGGAGGCCGTCTCTGCTGCCTTCATTGCTGTCCTAATGGCTGACCTCCTCAATGGCCCACTCATGCCCAACAGGGTGTAGACTCTACTAAAAGAACGGCCAGCAAACCCTCTGCATTCACTTCCCCTGGGTGGCAGTGTGCTCGCCAACCCTGTTCCGGCAATCTTCCAAAAGTCCCTGGTACATGGCAAGCTTCCTCTCAAATGCCTCTATGTGTTCTTCCCAGGGCACTGTCAGTTCTATCAGATCTAGCTGTTTTAAGGCCTCTAACAAAATGACAATGTCTGGTCGCAATGGCGCTCCTGCAATGTGTGCTGGAAAGTTTAGTTGATTGCCTGGGTCTACCATTAGCTGCCAGTCCTGTGCAGTAGAGAGAAGACCCACTGAAGCTCTTGGTTTGTACTGCTCTCCTGCCTTCAGGAATGGTGGATAAGGAATTTTATGTGCTGGAGCTCTGCTTGCCAGATGTCAGTCCAAGTGAGCCTTCGTTCCATCGCAGTCTCCCAATCCCCCTGCTGCCTCACGCCTGCCATCCTGCTAGATATGGCCCCTCCCTTCCCTGGACCTTGGTGCCCAAGCCTGATCTGTCCCTTGCCACTGGTCCTACCACTGCCTTGTGCCTCAGCCTTGCTTCTCCCATCTCCAACTCCCTAGCGGCACTGCATTACCTGCCTGTACAGATTTCGATGCCAGCTGCGGAGACTTTGGGATCTTTAGAGTCTCTTTGTTGCAGTGTTTCTTTAGAATGGAAGGCTTCTGTGAAGCTGTTTAAAGGAAGCTGCAGTATGTTACTACCATATAAAGTTGTGCTTTTCAGACTACGAGGTAAGCCAAGCCATCTGCGAAGGTTTCTGCTGATTCTTGTCCTCATTGTCTTTACTGATGTGATGGGTACATCATAAACCAGATATTGCCAAAGGATTCGAGGCAGGATGCATTGTTGGTAAATCCAGCACTTAAATCTCCCGGGCAGTCCTGACATATCCACGCCACTGAGCCAGGTCTCCAACTCCTTGATTGATGTCTGGATGTCTGGATGACATCACTGAGGCTATGGTCAAAAGGTTTCCTCAAACTTTTGACTGGCTTCTCATTGATAGATGGAATCGTAGTGCCCGGGAAAAGTGGAACTTGTCAGAGACTCTACTTTTATCCAGAACAAGTGACCTGGCAGGTTTGAAGCTCATTCTTGCCCACTTGATGAACCTGTTTAGCCCCAGTGGTATGAATCTGCTGTGTGGTACAGAGGATGTGGTGACTGTGAGGTCATCCATGTAGGCTCTAATGGGAGTTGTCGAACACCGGTCTTGGTTAATGCCTTTGCACTCCACTTCTGCAGCTTCTGACCAAAGAAGATGACTGAAATTGTACAGTCAGTGATGATACATTTCTCTAGTCGATGCTAACTTGATGCTACTGGCTCAGAAGTGCCTCTTGATCTGAAGTTACAATGATCCAAGATGAGGTCCTTGATCTTACTGAGAACATAGTGCCGGTTCAGAGCATCCTCTACTAGCTTATGTGGTATTGACCCATATGCGCTGGCCAGGTCTAGCCACAGCACAACCAAATCTCCTTCCCTCTCACATGCAACTCTAAGAAGCGTACAACTGTACAACAAATGCAAAAGCACATGAAAAATCCCGTTATCGAGCATATTATCAGATTGCTAACATAAGTACAACCAAATAACAATGGCAAGAGGGGACTACACTGTGATCTGCATGATAACCAGAAAGCATTTCAAAGGAATCTATTCATGTCTAGCAAGACATCAACCATGAAATGCTGCTAATGCATATAGGTCAACCCCATTGTTCATATAATAAGAGAGATGCCCACAAGTAAATGTGTGAAATGTGGCATAAAATGAAATTTACTCTACGTCAATTACTGCGATGCACTTATATAGCAGCAAACCACTGATTGCATCATCCATCTCATATGGACATGCAAATGAGATTTTTCCACTCAAAAGGCCTTAAAGACATCATGACAGTGAGTGGTCCCGTCTCGGTGGCTATTCACACAGACTGTTATTTATAAAGTTTCAAAATGTATGATTCATTTTGTTGGGATTGCACCTGGACTGACCAGTGGATGCCTTTCATGCAAAATGGGTGCACATTTTACTCCCCCAGAATGCTTTGCAGTATTTGTCGGCCAGTTGTTTGGGGTAGGATTTTGGCTTCATTTTTGCTTAATTAAATGAGACATTTCTTAGGCGCAATGCACAGAGACGTTTCGCCTGTAGCTGTTTATCATGTCCTCAATGAAACATGCTGACCTCTTTGCAAAAGTAGCACTCATGTTTGAGCCAACTGCAGGCGGTTCATTCCGGCACTTTGCCTTAGAATGATCCCTTATACTTTCAGTATTCATAATACATGATCACTGAATAATAAACTCACACTTTGCACCACAGCATGCAAAGATTAGCACAGTGTCCAAACTTGGTGCAGTAAAAAGGGCTAAAACTTGAACATAAAAATTAGTGTTTGTAATTGAGAATAAAGACACAGTAATTAGAGCTAATTAAAAAAATGAGTGCACATACAATCTGACATCTTTCCCCCATTGCTATGATACTCACCAAGAAGCTTGGCTTTACTTTAGTCTTAAGGTTGATGTGAAGACATTCTGTTTACAATGTTTATTACACATTCTTCTTATATTTATTTGGCAAATAGAGACTCAGTATGAGCTCCATTAACCCCTCATGTGGGGTAAGGTGTAACATCTATGATCGTGCCACTTTCAGCTGAATTGTTCACAAGTGGTAGGTGCAGTTTCATTATTATCATACAAGTGCAGGTTCCTTGTACAACAAATAAGATTAGATGGCAGGGTAATATATGTCAACAAGCAGAAATTTGTGAAAATGGTAGTAATCAGTAGTATGCGGTTCCACAGATACAAGTCATATACATGCAATATACCTAGGCTTAGTTTGATTGAGTCAGTGTTCAGTGGTAGGAATGTGAAAGCAACATGTATGTGGGATGTATGTTATATGGAGGGGCTGGCTTCAATTTAACACCCCTCATGCAGTTAGGTCTGTAAGTATTTGGCAACTGGTGGCCTAGTGGTTCGAGAGTTGGCCCTGTGACCAGAAGGTTGTGGGTTTGAATCCCAGGACTGCTAGTGGCACCTCTGAGGTACCCTTGAGCA
>JBBPCZ010000089.1:20875638-20891786 GCA_037974445.1 Brycinus macrolepidotus | reverse complement strand
AAAGTACAGATAATTGCCGCAAAATGTAATGGAGTAAAATAAAAAGTATGCATTATTATTTTTACTTAAGTAAAGTATAGATATGTAAAAATGTACTTAAGTACAGTAACGAAGTACAAATACTTTGTTACATTCCACCACTGATTATAACCATAGGAAATCCTGAACCCGAAAACTCTGGGCACAAACTGGACCTGCCCACCACCAACCAAAACAAAACTCCTAATGAAAGCACCTGTTGTCATTAGATCATAATTAATAATAATTATAATTATTCACTTTAAGTTCCACCTTAAAAAAGTATCCACTAGTGAAAAAGTTTCCGATCTAGAGTGAAAAAATACCTTGTTCTCAAGCTGGCCTTGAGGACCTCAGTAGACCTCGCTGTCAACACAGCCACAAGCTAGACTGATATTAATAAAAGTAGGATATAGACTATGCATAACCCAAAGGAGTTTATCCTGCCTCAGGCCCAATAAATATTTGAAAAATGATGTCCAAACCTGTCCGAACCCATGTACACCTGGTCAAACCTGATGTAATGCAGGTAGACTACATGGCTGAAGTTAGAAAATGCTGTTTTGATAAAAAAAGGCAACTGGTAAACACTCACTTTTGCATCTCTACAGGTTCCTCCAACCATCCCACATCTGCAGCAGTTAAGGATGTCTCAGCAATGGCCCTTGAGTCCATGGTTGTTGCACAGAAATCCAAGGTGACCAAAGTGTAGAGGAGGATGCATTGAAAAAGGAAAGCGAATGAGAAACCCTGAATGACAGTGGATGACCGAAAGAAGAGCTCTGGATGCATTTGCAGATGATGGTACTTGCTAATTTTAAATCGAATCAAAAGAAACAGATATGAAGAAGGTAGGCGGGACAAATCGGTTTATCTGAGCCCCAGACGTGCGGCGGGTCTGAAATTTCTCCGCTATGTGATACCGTGGGGTGAACCTGGCCAGCTCCAGTTTCTTTTGTAAGTGCCTTGTTATGCCCTGCTATAGCATTCCGATTGAATTAGCACCTAGCACTCTGTCCATTTGGCTCATTACAACAGAGAGGCCTCCCTGCAGCAGAATGGACTGAAAGCTTGTTTAGAACTGAAGACTGGATAGCTGTTAATGAGACTGCACACCATCCAGGTGCAGACTTATAGGATATGGTAACTTTGCTGAGAATTAAGCAGACTGCATTGATGAGCCACATGGAAATAATGACCAATTTTATACCAGAGGTCTCCAGTCTAATCCACAAGGGTTATGTTGTTTCCATTTCCATAAGACTGGGCACCCCTGCCTTAGGCTCTGCGTTAATTGTTCATTGGTGGCTGCTGGTTAGGGAGGTGTCCCTGTGATCAGAAGGTTGTGGGTTTGAATCCCAGGACTGCTAGTGGCACCTCTGAGGTACCCTTGAGCAAAGTACCATCCCCACACACTGCTCCCTGGGCGCTGTGTTCCTGGCTGCCCGCTGCTTCACTTGGTGAATGGGTTAAATGCAGAGACAGAATTTCACACTGTGTGCTGTGCTGTGGTGTGTTCACGTGTGACAATAAGGGCCACTTACTTACTTTACTTATAACTAGAGAAATATGCCTCTAACTTCAGTAAAGTAAAGTAAAGTAAACTGGCCCTTACTGTCAGGGCTGAGCTGGCCAGTGGATCACTGGATCAGTTTTACTGGCATCTATTTTATGCTTCAAAGTATTTTTTTTTTCTTCCCCCCAATTTAGTCATTGCCATTCTCCACTCACCACCCCTTATCACTAAATGCTACTAGCATATGCTACCAATGAGACATGAGAAGTGTCACTCTATGTTTTCAAACTGTCGCTAATGAAATGTCTTTGGACAGCTCAGCGCACTTGGAGGAGAACACTAATCCCTAATTTTGTTAATGCCCGTGTAGGCTAGCATTGTGAGTGGGGGAAGGGATTTCCATTCTTCCTACACACAGACAGCAAGACCAATTGTGGAGTGCCGGCCACAGATGGTGACACAAACATAGGAAAGATGAGATTAATTTGTGGCAATCTAATGCCGGTGGGGAGTTTACTACAAATCTAATTTAGCAAGGTAACTTCAGGCTTACTTTGATACATTTGAGCTGAACAACCAGCATACTTTGGAAACTACAACTTCTTCATAGCTAGTGTGCCTTATGGCGAACCCTTCCACATAGCT
Organism: Brycinus macrolepidotus; assembly: GCA_037974445.1. Classification (NCBI taxonomy): domain Eukaryota; kingdom Metazoa; phylum Chordata; class Actinopteri; order Characiformes; family Alestidae; genus Brycinus; species Brycinus macrolepidotus. The sequence continues at coordinate 20,889,607 of JBBPCZ010000089.1, read as the reverse complement.
GGGTGCCATGAAAAATGAGAGCAAGTGAAAATGTCTTGAATACAGGCAATAAATCTCATATTTCTCTCCATGTGATGAATTTCCTCACAGCACATAATATCAAACTTACTTCCAGATATTTCGGCTTGTTTCAAGTAATCTGATCACGGGAAAAATATAGACCCTGGAAACTAATGATTCTGATCCTTTAACCATTAATTTCAATCTACATTCAAGATGTGTTAGGAGGTTTATGGGGTTTATATAGTACTTTAAAGCAACACAGTGCGACTACCATGTTTTTAAAAACGACAATGGTCAATTAATCTGTAGCCACTGTGAGGGACGTTCTCTAACTGCTGTATATACCGTAGTGTATTGTAAATATTGTAAATGATTCGGCAGAGAGCAATGGATTAGTCCTGGAGTTCTCTGTACACTCCAAAGAAGAACCACTTTCTGGAGCTGGAGAACTGTGTTTGTGGCTTGTTCTGTTCATTGGTGATTATGTATTCTGCTACTGCTGTAAAGGGTTTGAGAAAAGCACTACAGAAATTAAAGTTCTTCTTCTACACCAATTAAAGGCTTTTCCCCCTAGAATCATACATCTAAATCAATAACCATTTAGGATCCTTTATTTTTGCTCTAATGCACCACTTTAACTCAGGAAAGGCTTGTAGCTGAATTAGGTGAGTTAGAGCAGGGAAAGCATTAAAATGTATAGGGTAGAACTATTTTAGCGTCAGGACTGAGAAACACAGAATTTAAGTATAATCAGAGTTGAACCGAACATCTGCAATGCCTAAATGCATCCTTTCTGTAACAACATGCACCTCCATCTGCAGACCTCACGCACTTAGCATCTGGTGCATTTCAAAGTGTGGTGTCACGGGGAGGTGTAGCAATATGCTGTTCTTCACTTAATCCTGGAAGGTCCTGGTAGAAGAGTTTTCCCTGCTTTAAAACACACAGGATACAAACGACCCATTACTTCAACCCTAGGGGAAGGTTTTCAAGACTTATAGCGCTTTTCAGCTGGCACAAGCAACCATGCCATGAACAAATGTTTTTCCATTACAAATAAAGTGACTCGTACCCGAGCCATACCCGAGCCGTACCCATGCTGTGATGGCCAAAAGTGGGCCGCAGCCGAGCTGACTGCGTCAGTACTTTCTGATCGTTCGAGACGATGTTATCACAACACAGAAAGAGGCCACTGTTTTCCTACTCTCCGTGCAAAAAACAACGGAGACACAAACTAACAACTGGGAAGTCAACAAAGTACAAGCAATACTGTCTGTTTGGGCTGAAGATAAATTTCAGTGGGAGTTTTCTATGACGCTGTGAGAAACGCGAAGGTGTACCAGGACACCAATAATGAGTTAGCTGGGTTAGGTTTTCATGACAGCTAAAGAATACAGAGAGAAATTAAAAAACTCAAACAAGACTACAAATAATAAAAGACCACAATAACAAAAGCGGTCCTGACAGAAAAATTATCAGCTGGTTCGACTCCATGGACAAGATTTTGGGACGACGGCCGGCCATAAACTGTGGGGAGAGAATAAGAGCTCCTGATGCCTCAGAAACACCGTTACCCGGCTGAGATGCACTGGAAAATCAAAGCGTGTTGCAAGTTCTGTACCATTGCAGTGCGGTTCAGGTACAGCACAGTTTCTGTATACCTGTAGAAAAGTGCCTTTAGTCACACTAGATTACCATTTAGTATAAGACTAAACTTAATCCATGGGCAGTAAACTGGCTCATAATCAGTAAATGGTGCAGTTTACCTTCAGAGGTGAGAGGTAATGTTGCTATATGTTATATCCTCATGCTATCAAGCATTATAACATTCTTAAGGTCAACGTGAACAGGAATTCACAGCACATTTCTCTCAAGGTCTTGAAGCTTGGTCTGTGCTTTGGTTGAAAATAGGTGGGGAGTGGGGGGGCATGTATGCTGGTGCATGGTGATGTAAACAAAAATGATAGGATAACATGAATTTTGAATTTTGTCTTTTTAAGTTGCATGCTTAAATATAAGCAGGGACATGTAAAAGGGACAACAAAAATGTAAAAGTTCATTTTAGATCCCTGGCTTTAATAAAACTGCTTTTCAGTCATTTCCACACAGGCGACACAGGTACCACAGAACTATTTGTCCTTCAACAAAGAGATGAGACAAAACCTTTTTTTTTTGTTTCTTCTTTTTCCTCCTTGCCTTATATTACATTTTGTCTGAGGAGCTGAAACTATTTACTGTGACAAATATGCATAAATAGAGGAAATCAGGACTTCTTTATAGCACTGTAATTGTAACTGTAACTTAATAGCACCATTACACATCAGAGCTCGGCTACTGGATCACAAGATTTCATTAAGATTGTGTTTGGCCGGTGCCACCGTGTTGTAAATCTTAGTCATGTACGGCCAATCGCATGTGAGAAAAATAAATGGAGAGACCAGTCCATGTATGTTACAGTTACAGGCTATACTTCATCTATTTTTATGACGGCATAAAATAACTTCCCAAGAGATGTGGCAAGTACATTTTCGCAGCGGTTAATCTTGAATAATGTAAAAGGATTTGAGTTTATTCAAGACTGGTATACACAGGTGGGGAATGTGAGACTGGGAGAAACAAATATGTACAAACTGGAACACACACTGAAAAGGTGGGACAATCAAGAACATGCTCACTTCAGATATGTTTAACTTGCAAAAATGAGGGAGATTTTAGTCAAAAAAGGGGACTTCACTGGCAAAAGGCTTTTTTTTCCCCCTAAAAATACATGATAGAAAAAGTCCTAGAGTGGTATTTAAGTTTCTCTGAGAATGGGAGTATTTGATCTAGGCTGGTTTTTGTACATGAATGTGATCACAGACCAGGAGCAACCCAATCCTAGACTAGCGTTCTTAGTAGGAGAGCCTTGAGGAGTATTGGTTAGAGCTACAATGTAGAGCTGCAATATATATTGTCAATAGTTACTGAGATATATTGTGATATCTCAGTATGTCAATAAGGCCTCAAACCAATCACATCTTTTTTTTTCCTCCTATTTGCTGTGAGCTTCTTGACCAATCGCAGTTCCAGATGAGCTTGAATCTTGAACCATGTCACATTGCTGCCTTACAAATCACATCTTTAATATACTGCATACTGCAGCCACAACATGTAGCAATAAGTAGCAGAACTGGTACTTTGCCCATATCGTGCAAGTCTACATCAGAGCAAGATTGCTGACCAGATCTTACATCCTCATATTATAAGAATGGAGGACCTGCTCATACACCAGTCCTTCTACTATTGTGAATTATGGACAATAGAAAAATCAGACTCCTTCAAAACGTAACAGTTATGGCACAGACGAACCATCAAACAAACTGCCTTGACAGCCAATGATTTACAACACTGCGGGGGGGGGGGGGGGTTGGGTGGATCCAAAATTTGAACAATTCCAAAACAGAGGGTCAGAAGAAAGTAAAAATCGTTCGTACACCTCTCCTTAGTTCACCCCTGGGGACGTCCGAACAAAGTCTTTATCGCTACTTTTGTCGCTTGCCTAAGCGAGAGGAGGAGGAAGAGGAGAAGCCAGAAGCATGAACGCTACAGTGCTGAGGAGAAAGAGCAACTGCTGAGCGTTGCGCGATAGGGTGAAAAGAAAAACTGACAAACTGGAAGATTGTGGCCTCCCTCTGACCGCAAAAGGAAGCCGCTTTCTTAAGCCACGATGTCCAAAAAGCTTTCAAGCAACAAAACACAAAAAAAAGCGAACAGCTGCCGTCGTCCTGCCCACAGGAGAGAGGGGACAACGCGAGCCGGCCAGACTCCAGACGGCTTGAGAAATTTTGAAAAGTCAAAAAATAGAATGACAAAGCGTTCACAGTCAACAGCAGGGCAGACGACACACTGAAGACGGGAGACAGAAGAAAAGTCCTTCATAAGGGTGGTCTTAGGAAACCGGCCGCGGCTGCTTCATAGAGTAATGGGCTTCGGTGGCCGACACGTACGCTGATTCGGGAAAGAAGTCTTCGTGGTACTCGGCCAAAAACCTGCCCAGGAGACAGAATATCAGAACACAGCGTTAAACGAATAATTCAGTAAAAAAAATCCAACATATCTCAATTATAGCCATGGAATATCTGATGTTGAGGTTTTCATAATTTAGGCATGCAGTTTGCACAGTGCTAAATGGTGGCCTATAAGCTTCTCATTCGTTAGCTTTATTAGCCTTGTAGTTCCAAGAGGCAAATTTCAGACACTAAAAGGGTTGATGACTACATTTGGTAAAGAGAGAATTGTGAGCATTTGATTTTAAACTACTGCTTTAAGAAAAAAGCTCAAATGTCTCAGGAACTGCTCAGATTTAAATAAATAATCAGTGTAAAAATGATGCTCTGCTGATATTTTGGATTTGGCCCATTTAAGCAAGAGGATGGAAAACCAACTTTCTGTGAAAATAGATTTTGCGTCGCTTTGTTCTGAAAAGTGTATCCTTAAACATCACTATGGACAAAGGAATAAATAAATGACTAAATAATTCATTCCTTAAATAAATAAATAACTTTCCACAACCACAGGCATGTCTGTTCATCCGGAACATGGACTAATTAATCATTTTATCGGTGCTAAATAGAGCACAGAAGTGCCTCCTCCTCTTGTCTTGCCGTAAGGGTTCAGGAAGTGCGGAGGTTAGCAAACTCCCAACATTAGCAGGCTTTTGGAATCACCTGAAAATCTCAGAGAGTCACAGCTTCATAAAACTGTAAACATGATTAAACAATAATGAACAAGAACAACAAAATCAATCACCAAAAAAAACCCCTAAAAACTAAAGCATTAGGAACAACAACAAAGATTAATGAAAGACATTAAAACCACGTGTTGAGGGAATATAGTTATAAGGCATACAGGAGTGTACAGTGTTAACGTCTAACATCTCATGAGAATGATATATTCCAATAAACGTTAAAATGTAAAAATCAGAAGGTATTTTTTTTTTTTGAAAACAACTGTTTTTTCAAAGCTAATAATCAGTAAAGCTAAAGTAAATGTTTTTTTTTTTTTACTGGGACTCATTAGTGAGATGAACCGCTTTCCCCTTATTATTACTTATGTTTCTTTTTTTATTTCACAAACAATGATATATGTTCATCTTTGTTCCAATGTGGCACTCATAGTACTGTGTATCTGACAAGATCCCTAAATAAATAAATAAACTTAAAAGTCCAAAAAAATGCAGAGTAAGAGTGCAGGCTGTGTAAATCTCGGCAAAAAAATGCTGTAACATGGGTACAGTCTGTGGCGCGAGCCAGCTTTTGGGATTTTGCGGGCATGTTGCGTGCCACTTTTTTTTCTCTTCCCCTCTTAAGACGGCCTTCTAAAACGCTGTCACCGAGTTTTGCTTCCGTGTTGCTTAGTAATGTGAGGGTGGAGGAGCTTTAGGGAAGAGAAGCCTCGGTTTTGACACACAGCCATATCGTAGTGAGACAGAACGACGGGTACGGAGGATAAGAACTAGCAGGGCTGGCTTCATCTGGGATCCGCCGCCTGTCAAAAGTTTGCAGACACTTATTATTAACGTTTTCTTTGTTGGTCTGTAGTAATGTATTAAACAAAGATCTGTTTAGAACAGGCCATTCTGCAAAAAAAAAAAAATGCTTGACAAACAACTGACAAGTGCTACCCATTTTACAACCTTGTAATGACTCTTTCAGGTGCTTAAACTACATGGTGACAAAAAATTTACTGAAATTCTGGCCACTAAAACATTTTGGTTGAAAATATTCAAAAGTAACGCTTTAAGATTTCAGCCAAAAGAGGAGAAAAAAAGGCTGGAAAAACAAAGTAAAAGTAGCAATCAAGTGTAAATACTTAGCATGGGAGCAGTCGAACAGTGGCAGAAAAAAAAAAGTCAGTTGTGTGTAACTAAAGGCTACAAGGGACTACAAAGGAACAACAAACTTTGTTAATACCCCTGATTTCACCAACACTTGATGAGCAGGTCTACAAACTTTTGGCATGTGGAAATGATTTAGTCACCAATTCAGAAAAGAAACTTTGCGTCGTAACAACCTGTTAAGTTAAATCTCTGGAGCTTGTTCATTTGTGTCTTCAAGTGTCCTTCCTTTCAACCGAAAGACAACGAATCCGTCAGAGATTAACCAAACTGAAGACAAAAATCAAAAGCTGTCACAGATCCTGGGGCCTGTCGCGAAGAGAAAAGCTGTTGACACGGCCCCCCCTAAGGTGGGACGGCAACTTGCCTTAAATAACCCAATTCGCCAAAGTTTGCGGGGCGAAAAGCTCCCCGTCTAATCAGGAGAATAATCCGTAATGTCCTTAGTATCTTCTGTTCGGCCAAATCCGCTAAATCTTGCCATCTCATCTTAGCTTCCCCCACTGCACGGGCTCCTAATCTCACTGCAAACAAATTATCCTCATCAGTGAGGGGGAAAAAAATGAAGAACTCTCTAACCAGCAGCATGACAGAACAGCTACAGTGTACAATTTACTGCAAAACAACATCCAACTTTTATGCCCTAACACAAAAATGAGATTAACTTTTAAGATGAATTGTTAGAGCGTGGGGTTCAATATTGACCATGCTGGTTTCTGGCTTTGCGAAAATCAGGGCGTAACATTTCAAAACTGCTATGCAGGAACACTTTCATAGTCTCAATTTCTTTCCCTCAGACACAAAACTCTGCTGGCCACACGGCCAGAGATGCGCACACACATAACGGATGGGATTAACCTCAATCATTCTTGCTGAGATCTATTTGCTTCTATCCCATCATGCACTGCTTCTGACAGCTACAGCGCACTTCAGAAAAAAAAAAAAAAAAGATGCCTTCATTTGCTTTCCTTTCCTCTCTTCTGTGAAAAGGCATGAACGATGTACAAGAACATAATTACGTAAGACAGACTGGGTGGATCCTGAGGCCCAACCAATACCGAGTCTTTCACAGACACCGATTTTAAAGAATTGTTTTGGCGAAACAAAAACATGATCAGCCAAAACATGTTTGGAGTCCAAATTTTGCTTTGTCAGCTTATAGGCTGCAGCTGCAGTTAAGCCACCCAAATCTTTTCTATGAATCCTTCCCAGAACTTCTCTCAACCCAATCAAACTGCATCCAGTTCTTCATTAAAGTGGGGAAGACTTGTCTGTGTGGTTTGGGACACAGCATGAACAGCGTAAACGTAAGCATGTATTACCATAAACTAAATTACCATGAACTTAAAAAAAAAAAAACAAAAAAAAAAAAAATTCTTCACCCTCACATGTTTCAGACCATCCACCTGTAGGCTGGAGGGGACTGAACGTAGATCATTTTCTTTCGTACTTCTGACAAGGGCTGCCAAAAAACAAAAAAAACAAAAAAAACAAAAAAAAGACTCCAGATCAGCACCCCTTCCTGAGGCGGTTTGTCAAAAGAGACAGTGACCGGCATGGTGAAGGTCCCTTTTACAGTTCACTGTCATACTGTCTCCTAAACAAGTCTGCGCCACCTTAATGAAGAGCTGGATGTGGTTTGAGCAGGTTTAGGAAGGTTTTGGGGGCGTATACTCAGCAAAGATTTGGGTGCCTATTACCTTCTACTGGACTTCAGACAAGTATTGGCTGATCAACTACAGCTGGGATAAGTGGAAACTTGCATAAATTTTCATCAAAAACTTTGACAAGCAAATCATTCTGGTAACCTGTAACATCAGCTGAAATAGACAAATCTGTGCACAGTTTGGTTCCCTGTCCAGACAAACCTGACTCATCAGTTAGTTACCAGGTTTAACAGGCATGTTTGAGGAGTGAAGCAGACTGTGCTGGACCCTAGAGCTCCTGAATTAGACCAAGGCCCTTCCTCTACCCTTAGAGACTTAACTCATGCTCTACAGTGCTCCAAACTGGTGGGAGGTGGTACTGCAGCAGTTTGATTAGAGAGGAGAATAATAAATCCCTGGGATTTAGGGCCAGCTGAAGATCGTTGGGCAGGATTTAAAGATTAGTTCGGAGGCTTGTGTAACGCCCACTGATCTCGCTCACTTTTAAAGTAAACACACACACACGCCATTCTCCAGACAGGAAATCGGCGCTGGAAACAAATAACACCTCAATCCACCATCTGATCTTTTCATCCTAACAATACAAAGCAGCTATTGTACTTCTTGTCCTTTGCTACATCCCAATCTGCACGGCAGATGAGAAAGTGATCAAACAGCCAGGTCTAAACATAGAGAAGCACTTTTCTATCACAACGTCATCAAGTGCTTTTTGGCACTGACAAAAGGCTGTAGCATTGTACAGGTGCCTTTTTTGCCCTATTCACTGTTCCCAGCGGTCAGGGAGACGCAGGGCGCGTGTTTGTCAGAGCAAGGAAACAGCTCAGCTGGTTGATGGAGTCAGTCTGAACAGACAGCACTCTGGGGAACTCTGTACTGTCACATCAACAATTCTATTCTGGTCCAGTCCACGATTGCAATGTTTCCTCATGGCCTGCTCACCATTTTGTAGCTGTGGTTAGTATGCTAAGTCAGGGCTGTGATGATTGGCCTTCTGATGCGCAGGACTGGACGAAGCACAAAGAACCAGAACTCTTGGCACCAGAAAGTGGAACTGTGCTTTTTCCATTGATAACCTGGATTTATACTACATGTTGTACTAAAAAAAAGACCGAAAAATCAGGGTGCAATAGCAATGTATAGCGTTTTCTTAATTAAATAACCTGTCCATTATCGAAGACCGCAGTTTAATGGTTTTTGGTACCTGGTTAAGGTTGTTACCAACAAGACAAAGTGGTGCTTAAGGGTGCTCCTACTTTGTGTCTGGTACTTGGAGCTAAGGCCAATGTTGATTTAGCAAATTCTTTATTCATTCAGGTGAGGAAGAAATCGCTCAGCACTGTTACTTCACTAATAAAAGCACCGGAATGCATGTTGAGGAGTCAATTGCTAATTTTAGAGTGACTACTTTGTAAAGAGTTTGCTAAGGAGATATAAGCTATACAGGACACTAACACCTTAGGCATTCATGCTCGCTTTCAAACAACAAGCGTATTTGCTCGTATTTTCAATCAGACAAAAATGTAAGCTTTGTTTAATATGATTCTGTGCAACTGTAGAGATTCCTTTTGTGAGAGCTATTTGCTGTCAGCATAGCTAGAGTTAAATGAAAGAGAGCAAGAAAGGAAAGTGCAGTGTCAGTGCACATAAGAGAAGAACGCTGCTTGGACTACATGAGCCTGTGTGATTGTAGGCACATTGAAGTGTATTTGATTAGTGAGTGGGTCTTGCCCGGTTCCAGGCATCTCTCAAACAGGTGGAAAATGAACCATAACTAAAACACAATTATACACTGTCAGAGCCCGCCAAGGGACATACAACATTCTAACTTTGAGGTTACATATATGTGGCCGTGTAACTGTGTAAATGAGTTTTAAAGGAACACTACATTCACTATTCCAGGGGAAAAAAGACATTTGTACATTTTCATTACCATTACTTTAACTAGAAACATAATCAGTCTGGAGCTAAGGCAGGATGTATGCAGCCAGTCTAAGCGCAAACAAATATGGTGAAATTATGTTCCCTAACCAAGGGTGCTGAAGATGTGCTACCTACGTGAGTACCAATTACTTCTGACAGTGTAAAAGAAACTCAAATAACTGCTGCTACTTTAGTGATGGTATGGCATAAAATCTGACAGCATTTCAAGTTTTAGGCATGCATTTAATAATGTTCATGTGAGGCCTGCTATTCTGTTATTAAAAGATCACAGAATCAGACATATTGTAAAATTGGAAAAAGATGGGAAAAGATGAGATGAACAATGTAACCTATGGAGGATTTTTACATAAAAATAATTAATTTGAACAAACGGTTCATCGAATCATCTCATGGAACGTTGACTAATGTCGGTGGACTGCTGCAACCAGGACAAGGTCAAGGTGGTTATGATGGCAGGAAAAGTCAGCGTTAACCAGCGGGCACGATAATACAGGTCAAAGGTGTTCAATTTAATGACAAAACCAAAACAGACTAATCAGTCAGGAGGAGACATTTGTTGCATAGGCTAATATATTGAAATTCAAGGTGCATTTCTAATAATACAAGCTAGCATTCTTCTTGCATGAATGATAGCTTCTGTGAATGCATGATTTAATGTGTAACAAGGTACAACTGTTTATTCCTGTGCAGGACAAGATTGTAGATTATGGAGGGATCATTTAGGGTTAACGCAAGATACTACAGGCAGAAATGATGAGTTTGGTTCCTCCAATGGCTGTGTGATCTGTTAAACTGTAATAAAAATGTCAAAAATAACATTAACGAAAAATCAGGCCTACTAACTCAACCATGTGTCGCTATAAACTTTTTCCTTCCCAAAGAATCTATATATAAAACATTTGTGGGTTAATTGACTCTTTACTACATTTCCACATTTGCTGCACATTATCTGAGATTTCACTGGATAATGTAACTCTCATTCCTAAAACCGCTTCTCTACAGAACCAAAAATCTATAGAGTACCTGCATTCACGAAATTTTCCATGGTCACACTAACCACATTCTTAAAAGATACTGCGGATGTCCTAATATATTGCCTAGAGCTGGGTTTATGCTACTAAAATGACCTGAAAAAAAAACAGGTTGCAATAGCAGTGTATAGCATTTTCTTAATTAAATAATAAAATGTAAAAAAAAAAAAAAAAAAATCAACTCTAATAATTTGTTCTGTTAAATCCTGCATCTGGGGTGCGTCTTTCATGGCCGCCACTCTTGTGCCACGCCCCACGGCCAGCCTGTTCACCAGAGCACTGAGCCTGGCACTTCCCTCTCCCCTGTTTTCCCTTTGGTTTCTCCTGTTTACCTGATTGTCAACACTTGTTCAGCGTTTCTTTCTCCCTATAAATACCCAGTCCGAACCGGACTCTAGCGTCTGTTCACCATCATGCCTACTGGTTGGTGTGGTTTGTTGTTTTGCTTGTGCATGTCCTCTTAAACAGTAGTTAGAAGTAGTACACCTGGCAGTCCCTCTCCAGCGTCGAAGACACTGGACAGGTAAACCTAAGCAGCTGGACCTCCAGCTTCCTGGGCCTCTCTCCTCTACACGAATGGGGGCTTCAAAAAGGCTTCTGGAACTGTTTCTGTCTTGACTGTGTATCAGAAGACTGTGTATCAGAGTCCAGCCCCTTACTCTGGAACTGTTTGTTTGACTGTGTGTCTGAAGCAGTGCCGAGTTAAGCCCCTCGCTCTGGAACTGTTTCTGTTTAACTGTTTAGCTGAAGCAGAGCTGCATCCAGCGCTTTGTTCTGGGACTGTTTCTGTTTGGCTGTTTATCAGAAGCTATGCTGTGCTCAGCGTCTCCTTTGTTTGCATTTCCTGCCAAGACTCCTGAAATAAAGTCTCACGAGTATCTCCTGTAAGTGCATCGTTTACCTGGGCTAGCCAGCATTATGACAGTGTCTTCAAAATTAAATAAATTGACAAACTTTAAAACATTTTAGAGTTTTTTTAAAATATGTAAATGCATGCATATTTAGGTATAATAATGTTAATGTCGTAATGTCTCGAATTGCACAAAACTGTCCCTTCTAGCTACCCTTAATGATTTAGCCATGTAAATATTTGAGGTCAACATAGTATTCATATTCACTTGATTGTCTGGAATATCAGGATATCAAGGAGGTTTTAGCATCATCTTACTGTCAAATAAATGTGTGGCTAGGGTGGGTGGTACCTGAGAAAAAGCTCCAAGTGCTTCACTAAGGCCTTCAGATTCTTCTCAGGCATGTGCATCTTGCCAAGGATCTCAGGAAGCTTCACTGCAGAAAGACACATCCATGTGAATATATTTTTAGAGAACATCAATTCAATCTTCTGCAACGTTACATAGTCTAATGTGTAGAGTTTTAGGCTTGGTTTAAGTTTACTTGTCTTAATTTGGGGTTCTGGGGGCAGTCCTTTATCTATACTGAGTGCAAACTTTACACTAGGCCTAATCTGTATGATGCAAACTTCACACCGCATTGCACTTTAGAACAAGTGAGAATACAACACTAGATATATATATTCTTATCTTCTACTGATAAAAGCTTGGATTCTTATCTTACTGACACTGCTATCTCACAAAACGTCCTCTGCTGGAGTAGACCGCCCTTCAAAAGTTTAGGGACACTTTGCTTTCTGGAGAATTTTTTAATTTAGGTTAAAAATGAACTAACAGCTATTAACTAATACTGTAGGTATAATTTGCAATACTCAATACTTCATTTTCATCAAATGTCTCCAAGGGTATAAAGGGCAGGTATTTGTCTAAATAATAATGTGACAGTTTATGAGAGTCCTGAAAGGTTTGAGAAGAGGATGAGGGATGACATCAAATGTGGAGTCTGGCCTTTTTACAAAGGCAGTGCTTTTAACAATTACCCCTCCTTTTGTAGTTATGGGGGGGAAAACAAACACTTTAAAAATGTCTCTCTTTGTTACTAAGGTCAAAAAAGGTGTCCACAAATTTTTAACCATCACATTATGGACGGATGTAGAATGGTGACCCTCAGTCACTCACCAAAGAGCCGAAGGAGGTGTTGAGAGCCATACAGGTACGACGGCGGCGGAGGCTGATCGCTCAGAGGGTAGGTATCAGGCGTAAGTCTCCAACTGAGGACCTAGAGCATGTGATGGGATTCAGTGTCACTGAGCATGAACAGATTAACAGATCTACTGAGGCTCAGAATCGGTTATAAATAGAGTGCATGCACTGTATTTCACGGCCCTGATGTAAGCAGCTGCAGCATTGTAGGAAGCGTGCTGCTGAAGTTTTTATCCTAAACAGAGCAGAAAGGGGAGCAGGTGTTTGCTGCAGCTGTGTCAACAGTCAACAAGGCAAGATGATCAGTGCGACAGTCTCAGTGTATGGCTTCACAATGCTATATCTGAGTGCATGAAATACAATCATAAAACGAAATGACTTAAAACAGAAATTCCACTACTTATTTCAGTTTTCTTCATAATCCAGTTGTTGAAAAGCAAAGAAAGTCGGGGCGGTTTAATGCACAGTTCCATATTATACTCACCACCTCAGATTTCCCTATAATGCTGGTGATAGGAACCATAGCTCAAAGTCTACAATGTCAATTTAATCATTGTATTTGCTATCTAAAACAACTAGAGAACCCACACACCTGCACACATTTCTGAGTTTTGATGCACTATATGGGCAAAAGTACACACCTATTCATTATTGAATTCAGGTGTTTCAATCCCTCTGCCACAGGTGTATAAAAGCAGGCATCTAGCCATTCAGTCTCCATTTACAAACATTTGTGAAACAAAGTGGGTCGTTCTGAAGAGCTCAGTGACTTCAAGCATGGTACTATGATAGGATGCCACCTTTGCAGTAAGACGGTTCGCAACTCAGGCATGAAGCGAAAGACCACGTAAAGTCACAGAGTGGGGTCAACGACTGCTAAGGCCCGTGGGGCGTAAAAGTCGCCAACGCTCTGCTGATTCCATAGCTAAAGAGTTCCAAACCTCTACTGGCACAAAAACTGTGCGGCAGGAGCTTCATGGAATGGGTTTCCACGGCTGAGCGGCTGTACACAAGCCTCACGTCACCAAATCCAATACCAAGCGTCGGATGGAGTGGTGTAAAGCACACTGCCACTGGACTGTGGAGCAGTGTAAACATGTTCTATGGAGTGACGAATCATGCTTCTCTGTTTGGCAGCCAGATGGGCGAGTTTGGGTTTCGCGGATGCCGGGAGAATTTTCCCCGCCTGACTGCTTTGTGCCTGTGAAGTTTGTTGGGGGAGAGATAATGGTGTGGGGCTAAGGGTTTGGGCTAGGCCCCTTACTTCCAGTGAAGGACAATCTTAATGCTTCAGCATACCAAGCCATTTTGGACAACACCGTGCTTCCAACTTTGTGGACGCAGTTTGGGGAAGAACCTTTTCTATTCCAGCATGACTGTGTCCCAGTGCACAAAGCA
>JBBPCZ010000089.1:20826297-20839126 GCA_037974445.1 Brycinus macrolepidotus | reverse complement strand
GAGTAACCTCCCAGTAATTGCACTTTAGGGGGTATTAAATTAATTAAAAGGCCCACTTCTGACATGTGACACATTTATTTAAAGTGTTTTATTAATTTTCAGACATTTAAATGGTCTAATAAATAGTACTCAACTAAGAACATAAGACAATGCAAATGTACTTACGCATTTACTCGGTCAGCAATACGTTGCCAACAAGCCTGGGTGCCTTTGTCGGCTGCTGTGGTGTTGGACTTGCACTGCAGCACTGATCTGTGCTCCTCGTAGCCTTGCATGATGATCATACATTCTTCCTCCGTCAAGTGCGGTGATCGTGCCGTGATTCGAAACGGTGACTTGCGCTGTTGAACGCACCCCGCGCACAGACCGTGGTAAGTTAACTCTGACTCAACTAATCAGCATCTTAAATGGCGTCGTAGTACGGATTAACGCCACCTGGGACAGCCGCGTTTAGTCAAATGCGAGTTCGCAATTTAACCTTGAGTTAAGTCAGAGTTAGTTAACCGCGCTTCGTAGTACAGGCCCCAGGTCAACACCTTGAATGTTTTGTCATGTTCCTTAAAATATTCCTGAACAGTTTTTGCAGTTTTCCAGCTGCAAAGAGGCCACTACCATTAGGAAATACTGTTGCCAAGAAGGGTGTACCTGGTCTGCAACAATGTTTAGTTGGCAGGTGATACGTGTCAAAGTAACGTCCACATGAATGTCAGGGTCCAAGGTTTCCCTGCAGAACACTGTCCAGAGCATCACGCTGCCTGCGCTGACTTGCCTTCTTTCCATAGTGCATCCTGCTTCCGGGAAGCCCAGGTAAGTGATGCACACAAACCAGGCTACCCACAATATGTAGAAGAAAACATGATTCATCAGAACAGGCCGCCTTCTTCCATTGCTCCATGGAACATGGGCACTCTGACTGGTGTATTCTGACACCTTCTATCATAGCCAGCACTAACTTTTCCATCATTTTGTGCTACAGTAGCTCATCTGTGGAATTGGACCATTTGGGCTACCCTTTGCTCCCCACACACATCAGTGAGCCTTGGGTGCCCATGTCCCTGTCGCCAGTTCACTAGTTGTCCTTCCTTTGGACCACTTTTGGTAGGTACTAACTACTGCATACCAGGAACACCCACAAGACCTGCTGTTTGGAGATGCTCTGACCCAGTGATCAGCCATCACAAAGTCTCTGTCAAAATTGCTCAAATTTTTCCTCTTACTCATTTGTCCTGTTCCAACACATCAACTGTACTGTACACTTACTGCCTAATATCCCACCCCTTGAAAAGTGCCACAGCAACAAGATAATCAAAGGAATTCACTTCGCCTGCCAGTGGTTTTAAGGTTATGACTGATGTGTGTGTATATATGAGCGGCAAAATATATGTAACACTTTGTGTGCCTATTTTTAAAATCACTCTCTGGATAAGAAAATTTGCTAAATGATGCTAAATCTCTGTGATTGATATTTTTCTTTCCTTCCTCTTAAGCTTAACTTTGCCCCTACTTGTCCATTTTTGCCCCCCAGTACGTTTAGCAGCAACCGTAGCTTGAGCCCTGCCCTGCCTCAGTCACAGTCAGTGAGTTACAGATAATTAAATATACACAAAAAGAAGCTGTCCTGTTTCAATTCTGGTTACCGAGGCAAACACTCGTCTCCTCCTCTCCAACTCTCCACTTGGCACAGTCATGAAGAGCTCAAAGTTTTGAACAGGGAGAAATACATGTTCTTTTTCTTAACACTCCTTATAAACTAGACAAACTTTTCCTGTTGCTGCATTTTATTTCCACTTATGTCAATCATTTTGTGAAGGCATTACACCAAAGCATTACAAGTTCTGCATGTTTATGAAAAAGCTAATTTTACAGAGCATTAAATACGGTATCTACTCATAAAGCAGGGCTGGCCTATCATTTTTCAAGCAACAACATTTGTAGCCTAAATTACAACACATTTCATCAGCTAAGGTCTTTAGGACAGCGGGCCCCAACCTTTTTTGCGCCACGGACCAGTTTTTACAGTTTCCTGTAAAACAATATTTTCACGGACTGGTATAGATAGAACTAAGAACAAAGTGCGTTTGTTTTTTACTCATTTTTGCTAGTTTGTGGGCTAAATTTTTGATGTACCGTATCACGTGACCGAGACGAGCGTTTTTTTCAAAATAAAAGATCATTCAGACTCAGATAATCAATAAAATATTTTTATTCTGTCTTTCTGTGCGGCCCAGTACCAAATGACTCACGTACTGATGCCGGTCCGCGGCCCGGTGGTTGGGGACCTCTGCTTTAGGACATTGTTACTATATTTGTAAAAAAAAATTAAATACTGGTTTAGTGTAGGCATCCTCATTACCTTGCCTCCACTTTTGGCACGGCCGTTGAAGCTAAAACAGTAGAGGTGCCTGAAATCACACACATTGGGAGCACTTTAAAGTAATGGGCAACTAGAAAAATGCTCAGTGTGAAATTTATGATAAGGTTCATATGAATGCGCATTTAATGAGTTATCAAATATCTAATATAAATATGAAGCATAGTCATGCTTATCCAAGTAGACTATTGCTAGTCTCTTAAGGGCTATGCTAAAGCTCAGATGTTTAAACCTGTTTGTTGACTTTTGCTCATAAAATGCAAATAAGGTAAATAAAATAGCAAATTGCTATGCTATTCTCTTTTTAAAGAACAGTATTCACAGAAGAATGGTGGTATAATGGTGATTTAATCATTTCTACTTGTTTTGTAGTGCATATCTGGCATATGGTCATATGCAAAAGTTTGAACACTTCTAGTCCAAAGACCTGTTTGGTGGATGTTTGAAGTGAAAATAATGGACAATCTGTATTTGTTTTGGTCTAAAACTGGCCTTTTCCTGCACATTTTAGTGCACAGTTTCTATTGCATATGACTTTGCAGTCTGTCTTTATCACATGAACTCTGCCTGACCAAGTGAAAAGTCCAATGTTTTGAAGAAACTGAAAAATGATGTCAGACAGGCCAAGAGCCAAGAGCTCGGTTCAGCCCATTTCTCCAAAACGAAGTCAATCTGTCCACACTTTGGTGGCCGTCATTCATTCTGGTTTCTCCTCTATGACTGATTTATTAGTGTCAGTCTTCATACGGACTTCAGACTCGGTCTAAATCAAATTAATATGGAAAGAGTTATGTGTTTCTTGGATGAGCAGATGGAGTTTTTTTAGTTATTTGCGGCATGAAGGTCATCTGAGGGGAATCCCTATAGGGAGGGTGGGTGGTTGGGGTGTGTGTGATATTCAGCAACATTAAGATTTTTATCAGTCCCCAAACCCTCAAAGAAATAAATTTGTAAGCATAAATTGTGCAAGAGGAGCAGGAAGGATTCCTTTTCTACACTGTTCTCCCAGGTTTTGTTACATTGTCTATTTGGTAGCAAAGCTTGTTCAATCGCTGCTGTTTTGTTACGTCATAGTTTATTAACTGTACAGTAGTTAATTAACACTTTTTGTCAATTGACTTTTGTGGAAAGTACCCAATTGCCTCCAAATTCTATGTAAAATGAACCTGTAAATGGCATTAACACACTGATTTACACAAAAATATGTATAAGTGCATGATTACAACTTTCTTAAAATTGTTTTATAATAAATATAATTGTATGTAGTTTCATTACTGCAGTTCAAAATATATATTCAGTGGGGGACAACACTGCATTAATAGTTGGCTGCTAATGCACCATATAATACTATAGATGCCGCTATTGTAGCCTCCCATTCAAATACAGCTTTCATGAGCTACTTAGTTGGTAAGAGTGTAATAAGTCACAAATACAAACAAATTAAAATGAAGATTTTATTGATCACTTTAGCAGATTACTTAGCAATCTGTGTTCCCCTCCTCATCCACTTCCAGAAGCCACTCAACAGATTTTACCTCCCAGTTTTAGCATCGGCTTTAGCAGTAATTAGTGGCAGCCTACCCTAATGAGTATCACTATACTTGCATATTTAAGAAGATTCCCCACTTGTTGTAGCCCTAATCATACATTTTACACTTGGCGTTTTTCTTGTTTGATCATTTAAAGATCTCCCACGTGTGACTTTAGTTGTCTCTATACTTTTAGCTTCAATAACTGTGAAAAGCGGAGCAATTTGTTGGCTCTGAGGCGACGTGACGTGGATGCCTAAACTACACCATCCATCCATTATCCGAGCTGTTTATCCTAACCAGGGTCGTGGGGTAGGGGGGTGCTGGAGGCTGTCCCAATGTTTCATAGGGTGAAAGGCAGAGAAAAGCCCTGGACAGGTCAACAGCCCATCCACAAAAAAAAAAACACACTTACATACACAGTCACACCTAGAGGCAATGTAGCATCTCCAATTGACCGGAGCTTCTGGCGGAAACCCACACAGACATGTGGCATTTGAAACTGGCCTTACTGTAATTAGGCATACAATAAGCTTACAATAAGTAAATACATGTATTTACACACGGCTAAAACAAAAAAAAAAAAAAGCCAAATGCACCGATTTACATACAGCATAAAATGTCTAAAGGTAAGAAGGGATGTGGTAATGGGACACTTTGAAAGTGTGCTTTACTGTAAGCTTTTTTGCTTTATTTCTCATGACTGTGCCTCGAGCACATGCAGCATTCCAAACCGCAGCGCTTTAGCACTTGTTACGATAATGCACCTTAAGTAAGAGGTAATTGTTTTGGGCAATTTAAGCCCGATGGTAGCTGGGAAGATGAAAAAAGGGCCTGTGACTAATAAGCCCTGAGTGTGAGGAAGGTGTGAGGAAGCATGTTGATTGGGTGGTACAGAGGAGGAGGGTCCGTTTGAGGTATGCGGGAGCGTGGGAAAGCGATCTGGCGGCGTGCGTGTGTGTGCATGTGTGTGTGTGTGTGTGTGTGTGACACCTGGGGAGGATTAGTGGAACGGCAGGGCGAGCCAGGCTGTAATAGAGCTTTGATAGAGGCTAAAATGGAAGAGTGGCTCTGCTCTGTGAGATGCTCCATTAAGCTGTGCCCAAAAGAGGCAGAACACTGCTTCTTTTGGCTTTATTTACTGACATGCAGCTTCTAATGTTGGTGTCTTGGGTTTCGAATCTATTTATATTAAAGGAGAATTTCTGGGTAATTCAGAGGGTGAGCTCATTCAGGGTGGTGTGATGTGAAAGGGGTCATTTACAGGGTCTTTACAGTGGTGGTGAACCAGGGATCATAATGTCTACAGCACAAATATAGCCATTTAATTTACTGGCCAAAACCACCAGTGAATCCATGCATATTCTTAATCCATACACATTAAGAATGGTAAAATAATGGTAAATCTGAATACTCTTTTTGCCTTGCCTGGCACTTTGAATGTATTAAAAAAACTTTAAAATGAATCACCAAATTATTGTGAAACAATGTCTCAGGTTTCGGGAAATGAATTTGTTATCATATCTTGTAATAGCTTTCTGGGATTACACGTTTGGACACATTAAACTCCTTAGATGTCTGGTTCTTATCATCACTGCTACAAAAAAAAAATTGGCTTGGTAAGTTTTTCTAGAATTGAGCGTCTCACATGAATCACCTGCAGTACTTTCAGAAACACCTACCTCCAGTTCATGTGGTCCACTAGGGACGGGTAATGTCACACCAGTTATTGTGGTAAGTTAAATTACAGTATGATATTGTATATATATATATATATAGAGAGAGAGAGCATGCTGTAACTGGCATTTAGAAATAGTTGATTGATTGACTGGGTGTCAACTCAGTGCTCATTGTGCCATTATCTTATTTTATTTATGCATTTTATATCTTATTTAATTTTTTTTTTTTTTTTAATGGGGCACGACTGTTGAGCTTTGTCCTCAAACCTTGTTCTTAAACCTCCATGTATCATGAACACTCTACAATTATCATGATGTCATATTTCTTTAGCATAACACCAACCTTTATATGGTTAAAATATATAAAAGGTGTCATAAATTTTACACTGGCCGCAATTTACGCCATATTTCCCCCCTAATACCTTACGTTCAGCAAACAAACAACGCGTGTTTGGCCAGGGGGTGCCAAAACTTTTGCCCATGCTTGTTCCTTATAGCTCCACTGTATACAGAGGATGTGCAATGACAAACTGGAGCTAATCTGTAGCAGAGTTTTTCAGCCATCCTCTACCTCATGCATCACTGTTCGTTGTTCAGAGATAGAGAAATCGTGTCGGATCCAGACATCAGTGTGGAGGCCTGGAGGAGTTGAGGCTAGCGTGGCATTTAACCACATTGCACAGGCGCGTACAACGTAAATGTCAGAATGCTGACTCTGTCAGCCAAAACATTTAAACACACACACACACACACCGCTCTCAGAGGGCTGTTGCCAAGGCGACCAGCAGGCACTGTAAACATGCCCGCTGAATGTGTCTGAGTGGGCATAAACACTCGCTCTCCTCCAAGGCTGGACGCACACAGAGGTCAGCCCGCGACAGCGCAGTAAAGACTGTCTGGACACTGTAACTTCACCAGGCCAAGTGCATGCTAGTGGAATGCCTGTTGAGAGCTCAGACACTGATTAGAAACTTTCCATTTTTGTCACGGTGAATATTCACATTTTTTTTAAAGAACAGCTTTGTTAGATATAGAATTATAAAATTATATTGCAATAAATAAACTAATTCACAGAAGATTAACATTTGTTAAATTTAGTATTGATTGCAACTGGCATAAGAAGTGATTCGTTTGGTTGTAGGTAGTAATTTAATGGTATAATGTGATTTAATGTGATGTGAACTATGGATTTTTTTTTGTTTCATTTAGTGTGTGCTGCTCTGTGTTCAGTGACAGGGTGCGAAGACTTCATAGCTACATACCCAAACACCCGTTTCAAATGAAAAAAGTGCCGGAGCCACAGGATTCCAATAGCTGTTAAACGTGCTCAAGCCACGGGATTCCGTTTGAGGTTAAATGTGTTTGAGCCATTGGATTCTGACTGAGGTTAAATGTGCTTGAGCCACGGGATTCCAATCAAGGTTAAATGTGCTTGAGCCATGGGATTCCGTTTGAGGTTAAATGTGTTTGAGCCATTGGATTCTGACTGAGGTTAAATGTGCTTGAGCCACGGGATTCCAATCAAGGTTAAATGTGCTTGAGCCATGGGATTCCGTTTGAGGTTAAATGTGCTTGAACCATTGGATTTCGATCCAAATGAACTTCCAAGCACACCACATTTCAGTACATGTATGGTGTATGAATGAAGAAACAAAGGCAAAACTTTGTGTAGAAGGCAAAACACAATTCATTACACTTACAATAAACAGACAGACTTCTGGAGCAACAGAGAGGTCTGCTACAGTAACAGCACACTACATGACATAAATGAGAAAAAAAATTGTTCTTCAGACATAACCAACATAACAGCCACTCATGTGTTGAAAGAGGTTGTTGCTGAATCAAAGTGATGATGTAAGAAGCAGTGTAAAGCAGTGCATATGGTGGGATTTCACCTCACACTGGCAACAGTTTTGCATAAGAAGAAAAAATCTGAAGTTTAAAGTGGTTACATTTTTCCCAAACTGAGCTGTGGCTCAAAAACCAAGGACCGAACCACAACATAAGTATTTACATAGACATAAATCCTAAGACCTCATGGAATAACCATGCCCATCCTTATGGCTGAAATGTTTCTTGGATATTATAAGTCTCAGAGCAGTCATAGGCTGGGAATACTTTAGATGTTGTAACAGCCTTTGTCCACACGGTGGTTGGAAATGACTTTCAGTGGAATGACAGCTGGACAGACAGTCCATCTTGATGTGGACAGTTTCGGAGTTCTGTTATCCTTCATGCGTATTGCTGCTTTCCAAGAAAGATGAATACCATGAAGCACTGATGATGGATATTAAACAGAACGGCAGTATTTCTTTCTTTCCTTTCAAACACTAAAGGCGGGGTTACATTACATAAGTTCTACCCCAATTATAGACATGATTCACAATGGAGCCGAGTCTGGGCTGGTCAGCTTAGGTCTGCAGATTTTGGGGCAGTTGGAGAATAATGGATCAGATAAAAAACAAAGAAGTGAGGGGCACAGCCTCAAAGGTTTTGTCTCCCAATCTAATTTCAAGACAGTCAAGAGTAAATCAAATTTCTTAGAATCTGGATGTAATCTAGGCCACTGACTAATCCCGATGAATTACCACACTAGGGTTCAGGGTTTCCCAATCTTTTACCAGCATAGGCCAAGCTCAGGCCCACAATGTTTTGGTGGACCTTTAAGGTCCCATGATGAGCCTAAATTTTGCCATCATCAAGAAATGTCTTGATTTTCAGAAGTAACTGAAGTAACTTTGCGGCTTCTTTGCCTCATTTGCTAGCCTGTGCAGACCACCCAGTGTTTTTGTAAATTAAATGATACTGTTGTCATTTTTCTTTTGTTTTCAGAAGGTTTGCTACCTAGTGAAGGTTTGTGAATGTTCTTCACTGCTATTAGCAGACAGTAGCCTATACACACATGCATGAGGACATACACAGACATAAGGTAGGCTGATGTGTCTCAAATATTAAATAAAATTAGTTTACAAGCATTTCAATGGCAAGAATTAAGCCTTAAACAAAGAATACTTTAATATTCATTACATTAATGATACTAAACAGTGGCATTTAGCACTTAGGGTCCTAGCCCCCCAAGCTGCAGCCTGATGGTTGGGAACCTCTGTTCTAAATTACTCAACCGAAGTTCTCATCCGAAGTGTGTGCATGTAACATGTCAGTATGCTATGGTGAATAATTGGCATTGGGGCATACATACTGACCTCAGAGACTCCAGGCTAGTCTGTCTGATGTCCCTCAAAGATGAAGAGCCCAAGTCAGTCCTAAGTGTTTTTAAAGAGATTTTAAAATTTATAATGTTGGATCAAATACACCACACAGAAGAAAAAAAAGAAGTAGGCAACATTAGGGGAGGGTCTATACATCAGCTTGCAAGTTCAAGTCCAATGTCAACCCAAACCCACTCATCCATGCTAACCTCCTAATCATCTGTCTGGCTTTCTTCCTCTAGTCCTCAAGCTGGTGCCCCCCAGTGGATGTGGATGATAGAGGACTGTCAAAACGAGTGCCCCTAGCCTATCCTGAAAGGTTCTAATAATTTGGGTAATATTGTGCTGATTATGTGAAAATAAAAATAGTCAGAAAATGTACCCAGTCTTTTTAAAAGTTTTATCGTGTGTCCAAAGTTCAAACTGGACATTGACAGGCAAACATATTTTTCTAACACACCTGATTAACAGGGGAATGCTGGTGTTTTCTTTAACTGCTGGACGTGTTTTACCGACTGTTGTTTTTGTATACAGGTGCTTTGGCCAGTTGGACATGGCTGGATTAGAGTAGAGATGTTCCTGTGAGGGGGAGGAGGTAGGGGAGAGTTAGACCTGGGGGAGTTTAGTTGAGATTCCAACCGCATTCCTCAATCAACTCCCGGGGAGAGCAGAGCCAGGCGGGATTTCTCTCTCTCTCTGTGTTTCTTTCTCTCATGTTCCCTCTCTCTCTTCCATCTTGCTCTCACCATATGCAGCTTCATTACCTGTTGAAAATGGCAGTCGTTGCTGTCGTCTGTTTGACCTCATTGCAGATTCAATTAAGCCCATTCATCATATACACCCATCACACAGACTTATTCACATGCGTTTGTGTATTAATGCATCAGTGAAGACGACATCTGACACTTCAGCGTCACCACCCCGCTTCTCCATCTGCCATCCATCTGCACAATCACCATCACCATCCTTATATGTGCAGAGGAGAATGATACAGTTTTTCTTAATTCCCTGAACTTGTTTTAAGAGACCTTTAGCAGTGGACTCTAAAGGTCCTCTGGGCCTCCTGATGGTCCACATTTTTGCTCCCTCCATATGCATTGTGAGAGGGTTGGAGCAAGAATTGGGGGTGGGGGGCGGGCCTAAGAAGTGGTTTGAAGACCACTGGTCTATAGAAATTTAATTTACACAGTAGTTGGTGTTTGAAGTTTACTTCTTTAGTTTTACAGTACAGCTCTGAGGCTAATGGAGCTAACAAGTCATGGAGGTTTACAGCTATATGTGAAATTATGTGGTAGTTAATTCCGCCTCTGTCTTAAACTTGAATATGACACATTTCTTCTTGAACATAACATATTAAGAAAAAAGTACAGCAACTGACATGACTTTGGGCACTCCTTCAGTTCAGTACGTTCAGCCTGCTGAAATCCCAGCCTCTAAACATTTATTGTAGTTTCCTCAACAGTCCTTTTCTTTTTCATTTAGGATTTTTATCCACTTTTCCTTGCAGAACATTTCTGGTTGAGAAATATTTATAGGTGGTCTTGCATGCCATATAGCAAGTTTAAGATTAAATGTTTAATAATATTGAAGTCCGGGGGGTGATGAAGGCCATTTTAAAACCTTAATGTTGCATTTTTTGATGTATGTTGTCGATCATTGTCTTCTTTTGATATCCACCCTTTTTTCTTATTAAGTTTCTTCACTGATTGAGGGACATTAGCTTTCTAGGATATGTTGATATTTCAAAGAATCCTTTCTTTTTTGCGTTCACAAAACTTTTCTTGTGTCATTGGCTGCAACGTTACAGTTCTTGTATTGAAATGCTTCTCTTTCTTTTTTCTCCAAACATATCTTTGGTAATAGCTGCAAACAGGTTTTAATTTTTTGTTTCATCAGACCGCAGCACTTGATTCCAAAACGGTAATCTAAGCAGTGTGTCGATACATCACACATTGACTTTTGTGATGCGATCCCGGTTAAGACTGTTTTCTTATGACCCTTCCATGTAGATGATGTTTGTACAACACCACCACTGTCCAATGGGATAGTGCATCACTATTCCCATGCCAGCCAAATCTTCCTGTAAGTCTTTGACAGTGATGTGGAAGTTGTGCGTTGCGTACTTGACCAGTCTACGAGCAGTTTATTAGAGATTTCGCTTGTTCTTTCAGAGTTTGCCTTGAATTCAACAGTTCTTCTTGCCTTACTGACATTTTGGACATTGAAACACAAGAACTGTTTAGATATCTTTTATGGTCTTCTCTTGCATTGTATCAATGATTTCTAGTTTCAGATCCTCTGTAAGCTACTGAGAGCCCAAAGCTGTTGAGTGTAAGCACAACTCTCTAAGAGGTTTGAAGAGAGTCTTGTAATTTATTACACTCTGGAATTGTCTACACCTGACTTGGATTAAGGTCTGATTAAGTCAAATGAACTCTCAAACCTTGCACTAGTGGACTGACCAAAAGAGTGCCCAAACTTTTTCACATGCTGCATTTAATTCATTTATTTGTTTATTTTAACTTATTACATAGTTATTAGTTAAATAAAAAAGGTAATCATGCATTATAATTGGTAGAAATGCATCCTATTTTATTTTTTACCATTAAAAAAACCCATTTTTTTTAGAATTAGCCTCAGGCTATGTCGAGTTGTAAAGCAGTCCCAGTTAGACTTGGTTATGCGGTTTCCGGCACTTTATGACAAACTCATCTTTAAAAATGAACATAATTCAGATTCCAAGAGGCCTGCTACTACTGTTTCAGCTATATAACATGTTGTTTCTGACAGTAGCCTATACAATGTCAGAAACTAGATAAGACACCAAATATGTCTTGGCTGATCGACTGCATTTGGGGTCAGCGGAAAATTGTGTAAATTTGATTTCATACAGAACTTGCGCTTTAAATTTGGCCGAGGATCTTCTCTCTGAGACCTTTGTTTATAGTCGTGTAAATATTTGGGCCCGGAGCTCAAAAGCTAGCTCGGCTGCAGAGTTTTTGTGGAATCATGCAGCACGTGGCCACGCCACACTGAGAAAATGAGCGAAAACTTTTTCATGACTTTTTCAGACTGTGACACAGCTCCTGACTGAGTTGTCTCAAAAGAAAAACGTCCCTTGGCTTTATGATGTGGCGGTGGAGACTGTGGATAAAAACGATGAGGCATAGATTTGACACAAAGACACAGCGTCTCTAGGGTAAAATGACCTGGACTAGACAAAGAGATGGAAAAGAGAAAAAAGAAGCATCTGTGAATGTGTGTGTTTGTGTGTGTGTCAGTGTAGTCCCTCCACTCCCACTCCTTTGATGCGTGAGCTTTATCACTGCCTGTGGGAGTGACTTACAACTGCCGGTCTACAGGCCGTTTCGACAACAACCTTACCACATTACTTTGCCATGTTTTAACTATTTAGCCTGATATGAGGACATAGTGAGACTGGAAAGGTTTATCTACTTGTGTTCATGTGTAGATTACTTTATTGAAAGGAAACAGATAATTTACATAATCAAGATTCCGCTGCCTCACTTTCCACATATTCTATGGCTATCATGATTGGACTAGGGTCGCAGGTACCCGGAGCCTATCCCGGGGCCAATGGGTGCGAGGCAGGGACTCACCCTGGGCGGGGCACCAGCCCGCCACAGGGCCTCTGTTTCGTGATATAAATGTATCTTCTTGATGAATTGGCAACAATTAGTTGGTATAATTTGTAGTTTGCATGATAAAACGATTTTTTTTAAAAATCTTTTACTGCACTCTCTTACAGTAGGAAACAGACTGACACATCCATTATGGATATTTTGCCACACAATGTTTTATATTTGGCGTGGCGCCCGTGACATACAGAACTAGAGGAGCTGACTAGGACTACAATACATGAAAATACAGAAGAAATACAGACAATGTCACAAGATGGTCATACGCATAGCGTAGGGGAAGCGAGGCACAGGCGCGAGACTCTATGTAAGTATATTTTATTAATAAACACAACAAAAACAAGGCACGATGGCCCAACACAAAACACACTACACACTACGT
>JBBPCZ010000089.1:20798262-20811527 GCA_037974445.1 Brycinus macrolepidotus | reverse complement strand
GGGGGACCAACTCCATATTAAAGTCTCTGTATTTGAATTCAATGTCATTGTATTTGAATGCAATGTCAAAGTCCCTGTTGGTGTAATGGTCAGGTGTCCCAATACTTTTGTCCATATAGTGTATGTCTGTCATTCATAGATTTGCCAGTTATTAAAACTGCAGCAGTTATTTTTCCAGATTAGCTAGTAATGTAGGGCAAAAAAAACTACCCCGAACAGCGTTCCTATCTCAAGTCTTGGTTTTACAAGAAGTTTCCTTTTGCTACCGATCTGTCAACGACTGGCCAAGTTCTTAATAGCCCCCTTAAGCTGTTTGTGCCAGTGCCAAACATTTTTCTATAGGCACCATTTCTGACTTTGATTGCTCCTGGCATTCGTTGAGTGGATTGAGGCTCATTTCCACTATAGTCAGAGTTGCCTTTACTTATCACGGCATTAAAACAGTCATGAGGCAATTGCCACAATATTGCAACTGAGTGCTGTTTGAAGGATGGTGAAAGCCTGGTGAAATGCAGATACTTTTGGCGTATTTGTTCTAATTTGCTGTACCACAGCACCTGTAGTTGACACTGACATATTGCATGTTTATGGAAACAACTTTGAAACGCTGTGCACAGCATTCTTATGGACATTGCTCAATGGAGGACAGTGCCAGAACACAAATGGTAATTGTGGCCTGGCAAAATATACAAATACATGTTGTTGTAATATGTGAGGAATTGGGCAGAAGAAACTGGGGGTTTATTTGCCCTGACGCTTTGTATATTCGTCCATTGACAACCACAAGAGCTAAGTGCCGGATTGGTCATGCACTCAGGCGTTTCGCCAGCTGAACAATCTGATAATGAAGAAATGTGCCAGCGTAACCAGTGTAAAAAGCAAACTACAGGAATGCAATGCAAAGGCACCCAGTAGACAAAGAATCCAAATCCAAAGCATCCAGTGAGGCAACTATCTACAAAATGGCAAGGTCCATGCTGCGATATACACTGCTGAAATCACGGCTACATTGTTGTGAGGATTTTACTGCATTCAGCCACAAGAGCATGAGTGATGTCAATTTTTTAGATGTTAGAAATGACCTTGTACCACAATTTTTTGGATCTTAGAAATGTCCTTGTACCAGATTGCATATCCTCATCCCAAATTGCACATTTTTACTTCTAGTTTAGAGTTTATATTTATAATTTACTTACATATGTGCATTCTGTCCTTTTGTACTCTGTAAGCCACGCCGTCTGGTCTCACTGCATACGTGTATATATCTGAGATGAAAAGATTCACTTTGACTTTGACTTTGTCTTTGACTTCAGATGTTGCGTGATTAGTTGTGAACCACAAACACCATGCCAACTCATCCCGGAGGTATTGGCTGGAGCTCCATCACTCCAGTCCCACTGTTCCACAGTCTAGGGTTGGGGGCCTTCATACTCCTCTAGCCAAACCCTGGCACTGGGCATTGTGCTTCAGAGTGTCTCAATGGTTTTTGGATTGCATTTTGATTATCTAAGCTGTGTGCACCCAACTGAACACCTGTATCAACAATGGGTGCATCTTAAAACAGCTGAATTGACTTTATTAGAAGTATCTCAACACTTCTGGACAAACACCGGATCTTGGTTAGCAAATCAGGATCACTTAGTTAGCATGATGAGCCAAAAATGAAGCCTGCCCAATTGGAGAAAGGGTAAAAATGTTTCCTGTTGCACAATACTCACTTTTGGCTGAAGTCACGCTCACAAATCCTGCTTTATAAAATACAGTTTACAGTTTGACTGTTTACAGTGGGTGAACTAATGCAACTTACACCAACCATCGAATCAGCTATTATTGCAGACCACTTGCTACAGATGGGTCTTCTGGTCCTGCAATTGCAGCAAATGCATTCGCTTTATCTTTTTAAACTCAAGCAGATTGACTGTCATGTTCATGATAAGTGGGAATGGTGTAGAGAAACGGCGAACATTGTCCTCTAAGTGTTCAAAAAATGCAAATATTTAATTGGTATTGGTATTTGATTACGGAGTAAATGGTAAACATTAGGATTTAGGCCGGAGCCGGTGGTTCAAGATCAAATAACACTTCAGCCTTTAAGCTAACTGACTCCTCCTGCACCATTGTTTGGTTTTGGTGGGCCATGGTGCAGAGGCGGGGGAGACGGCATTCTCCTTCCCGCGATAGACGGCACTATCCGTTAAATAAATGTGACAGGAGACCCATAGCAAAGCAATTACACAAGATTACAGTCTTTCCTCTTCCCTCTTGTACACAACAGCAGCTCATGACGCAACGACGCAGCATTGGTAGGACGTGCTGTAATTTGAGGGTATCTTTTCTTGCGGTCGCAGCATACAGTGTCTGTTTGTGTTCATTTTGGTGGGTAATTGGCCGAGGCTCACTATAAATTATCATAGACTGTCAACTTCGTGTCACTGCGTGGCCTTTAGGGACTTCTGATCTCCATATCAAAGCCCTGCTGAACTGTGCGGAAAATGCTGGGTTTGAACATCGGACATGATGAACGGCCTCAAGCTTCCATTAGTTTTTTTTTTACTTGTGTGTTTTGTAGCATAGCTATGCTTCATTTCCTCCATTATTCTCCATCTGATTTATAATAATATAATTCAGTTCACACTGCAGAACATTTCGGTTTGTGTTGAGGAAAGACAATACTGAAATGAATTTTTAGCACAAAAGTATTCAGTCTGAGCTTGTGAAAGATTAAAAAGGAGAGCCAGGTAAGTTTACTGTCATTTTTTTCCCTTTGACCCAACTGTTGAAAGTGCTTCACGCTGGGTGTTGTAATTATGAACAAACATCATTAGCTCCCTGTAGCGCTGATTTCCTGAGTGAGGGGTTTACCGCGTGGCATGCAAGATTACGCACATTCCATCGGAGTAGAGAAGAGAGAGTGGCTGCGGGACAGGGTGAGGAAAAGAGGGAAATGTTGATGGGGTGGGTGGTGTAGAAAAACAAAGCGAGATCTGGAACAGTGGGAAGGTAGAAAGATACTTCTCTTTTGTTGAGACAAGAAAACTCCAGAGGGGGAGTTAGGTTTCAAAAAGCCTCTCAGTTACTGTGTTTCGGAAAACCTACATTTTATGTTCAGTCTACCCTTAAGTTATGTTGCTGTAAATGAACGGGATGACTTGCTCAAACCTTTGGGGCTGTCGCTATTGATTGTATTAGTAATTGAGTAATCTAGCAATTATTTGTATGGGGAATCAGGTACTCTATATATATGTGTGTGTGTGTGTGTGTGTGTGTGTGTGTGTGTGTGTGTGTGTGTGTGTGTGCATGTGTGCGTGTGTGTGTGTTTAATCTATGACAAGAAATGCTTAATTTTACTTCACATGCATGCATGAAATTGTGACTATAAACATATTCACGATCATGAAATCTTGCTGGTGTGGATTTTTTCCTTGTTTAATTTTCAGATTGAGTTCTTATGTCTTCCCTCGTAGAGGATGTTCAAATAGCAAAACATGGCTTTATGGTAACTTTTCAGGGGAAGGAAAAATGCTCTTAATTTACAAAGGAATATAATATAAAAGAATTCCTTCTTATTCAATTTGGAGCATTTCTGTTAATCTTTTCATTATAACCTATTTCACAAAATATGAAGGACAGCTGGTGATTTCATATTATGTAAAAAAAATAAATAAATAAAAAAGCACATTTTTGTTCTGACAGCAACAATATGTCAGCAGATTAATTTGTTATACAGCTCCTATGTAGCATAATATGTGATACTGCTGCCCTCCACATTGCACATTGCATTGGTGGCGTTTAATCACTTGTATGCGAAGCCAATAAGAGACCCTGGGCAAGACTCCTAACGTCATATGCCTCTGTAAATACATTGCTCTGTTGATGTAGCGGTAAGTGAATTGGTTTTGGCTGACTTCCCTGGTCAGAAGTGGCTAATTATTCCCAAACGATTGCGTACTTATGCTCTGTTACAGTTCTTTACTCTGGAATGGTGTCATGAGTACGCGCAGATATTTGGTACCACAAAACCTTCAGGACGTTATGTAATGCATCACATTATGCAATAGGAACACCACCGTAGCTGCTGTGTGTAGCCTTGGAGCTGTTGAGATCTTTGTGGTGATGGCCTGCAGGTGCAGTAATTGCTTCCAGACTTTGATGCGTGGATTGGGCACAGTTTTTTAAACTTTGTTTCCAAAATCCAGCCTTCTTATTCCAAAAAAAAAATGGCTGCTTGTGGCTACAACATATTTTCTCTTTCCCATGTGATTACGTAACTACGTTCAGCACGATAAATTGTTTTACCCTTATTTTTTATTGTTTTATTTAGTTTAAAGCATTAGTCCCATATGTTCCCCAATTCCATCAAGCCATTTTCAGATTTTTTTTGCCAAGCAGTCTGTTTCTTGTCACTGCCTGACATAACGTCTTGCATCATCGCATAATCTTCCAAGGTCATTTTCTCTTTTCCCTTTGTTGCTGTTGGCCTCATCAGGCCCCTCCCCATCCCCCCCACCAATCAAGCGTCAACAGTCAATGGACAGGCAGCGGCAGGTGGAAGGAGCATTACTCTTCCTTCTCTGACAGGCCAGAGAGTGTCACCAGCATCCGTAATTGCAACCAGATGTTGATCCCATCAGTGTTCCAGCCAGAGGCACAAGCTGCCTGAGACATGAGATACCTCTTTCAATTGTATGCATATTCTCCCATGCTGTCAGTCAGGATCCTGATGAAAAAACATCGCCATTTACCCAGTTCTGCTCGGAGCGTCTTACCTCACAGGCGCGGATGTGTGTGTCCGATATCCTCCTCGGAGAATTCTAGGAGCAGACATGTTTGTGCAGAGAGCAGATGTTTCTGTGACACATGTGCACTTCTCTTCATGGAGAATATGATTTTTCATATCAGGGCTGGCTGAGCGTCATTCTTAAGCTTTCTATGCTCTTCTTCAACCTTCAGTGCACGCTGGCCTTGCTTGCGCAAGCCGTCGAAATACTGTTTTTCAGATTTAGTAGGGGGCGGTATACAGGGTCGCCTGCAAAATGAGTTTTGTCCAAACCTTTACACTGGTGTGCCATAAATAAGTGCACATAATGCAGCGTTCGCCTACTTGACGGAGTGAGGGGTGTTTCAGTCACGTTTCCGGTGAAAATTAAGATGCGGCAGTGCTTCCATCACCTCCTACCGTGCAGTCTGAGGTCATGGAAGAGTATGAAATGAATTGTCCAGTCTTGGGATTAACCTTTGCCACACTTTTGTTTCTGCATGAACCACAATGATGATGCGGTCTCAGGGCCTGGCCTGAGCTGTTAAATCTCTGGTACTATAACATAAATGACTAATATTTACCAACAGTATCTGATAGTCGTAGGTGTTTTCACGAGTGTGTAGGACACAATTTTCCACTTACCTAGATGTCGCTGACCAGCCAAGACATGTGTTGGTGCCCAAATTTTACTTCTTTAGTTTAGAAAGGAGCTGTGAGGCTAACATTGCTAATCATAAGTCATCAGTCACAGTTGTTCTTTTTTTACAGCTCACAGTAAGTCATACTATGTCTTAACCTAAGAAACAAGTCTGTACAGCCTTAATGAAGAACTAAGTGTTGTTTTGATTTGGTTTAGAGAAGTTTTGGGGATGTGTGTACAGTAAATTTTTTTTAGTCCTGTAGCTCCAGCACTAAACTAAAGAAGCAAAATTTGACCACCAGACATGTCTTGGCTGATCAGCTCCTTCGGGGCCAAGTGGTGAATTGTGCAAATTTGATTTTTCGCATTTTCAACCCATTTAATGATTGGCATCCCAGTCATTATTGTCATTAATATCTAATACTTGATTTAATCATTTCTTCATGGTAACATCAGGTTTGAAGGTGATTTAACAATATATGCAATGGTTTGAGGCATCCAGGAGAGGTCTAGAACCAATGTTTGTTCTTCTGGCAAGCTCATAAGATATCAACTTCTCAAATTCATTCTTGTTCAGTTTTACTGCGTTCATGTTTGGTTCACTTTATTGTAATGTTCCATGATGTTTTTATAAGCATCAACACACTTACTGGCCAGATAAGTTCTATTACGTTGGCTGACAGATATCCCACTTTGACTAGCATTGCGCTGAGAGATGTGGGGAGGGTTATCCTCCCTACCCAGAGAGAGCGAGTCCACTCTCTTGGATTCCCAACAGCAGACGTCTGCGCCATTTCTGGGGAACTTGTAATCCCCTGATGACAGCACCAGTGCTTGGATGATTGCACCACTTGGTAGCCCAATAAATTCATAGATATTTGTCTTAGAAACAAATTCCTTATTAGTATTAGAAGCACATGGTCTGTTTAGTCATATGTGCATGAACTTGTGCCTGGAACTGTATTAAAGAAACTCCCTTTGCCTCACACATGAACCCCCATCAGATTGACTAATTCCTTTAGCATTTTAAGTTGAGAAGTTATGAACTTGTGTTTCACACCATGAAAATATTTGTCCGGGCTCCTGGCGCATCGGTTCAACCAGACAAGACTTGTTTTGTTTAGGTGTTCCTCTCATTTAGATGTTGTGAATGCCTTCTGTTAGCGCCGAGAGAGTGTGTGTATCTGTGTGTCGCATTCATCGTGGCTGTAATTCAATTAAGAGGAGAAAAAAATGTCCTTTGCGTCATACCACAAGCTGTTGTCGCCCTCATATTTTAGGCTGGGTGTTGGACATGTGCTGCGTGGGCCTAAAGTTAGATACAAGTGAATCTGAAGAATGTGAAAACTTCAAAACAGTAACAGTCATTCTCTAAAGTTTCTTATAGCTATGCTGGCTGAGGTGTGAAGCCTTATAATGCAGGTATACAGTTCAGTGGTTGTAACTGACTTAAAGCATGTGCCACACAGAGATGCCACAAGATTATGAGAGTGGCTCAGAACTGACGCTTAGAAGTCTAGTTATTGTTGCTGGTTTGCAGTTTCAGATGATGCATACTTTGTTTCACCGATAATTTGGGAAAACTGGAAGGTCTGTTTTTTCTTTCCACGAGAGACAACTGTGTGCACAACAGTTCAAACTGCAGTTATAAAAATAACCTGTCTTCTTTGTACAAACATATATTGTGATATCAAGTGTAGGTTTGTAACCCATACTTTGACCATAAGTTGTTTCA
This sequence comes from Brycinus macrolepidotus, assembly GCA_037974445.1. Lineage (NCBI taxonomy): Eukaryota > Metazoa > Chordata > Actinopteri > Characiformes > Alestidae > Brycinus > Brycinus macrolepidotus. Next base: position 20,804,393 of record JBBPCZ010000089.1, on the reverse strand, counting down.
TTAGTTTCCATATGCTTTTGAGTTAGAAGTAATAGTGTAATTTTTGTTATTACCAGTGATAACTCTGACTTGTATGTTGGGCTATAACAATAACTGCATCACCACCATTCCGCAGTATTATCTAATAATACATACCATATCTAATAATATGGTAGCTCCACTCATGCTGTACATGTGCCCACCACCACTTCTGCTGTACATGTGTTTCGAGAACATCGTGCATCACAAAACAATTTTGGGTGACTATACTTCCTTTACTTTTTAGCTACATTAGCCTTGTAACACCACGTCTTGGCTGACTGAGAGCATGTAGGGTAAGGGGGAAGTTTGGAAATTGGTCTTTGCAGTGAGCCATTCCTTTAAGAGCAAATATGACTCAGTCAGATGTGATTCAGAACTACGTTTCCTCTTTTCTTTCACATGCAAGCCGCGTGGGTTCTGTGTAACTAAGCGATGTAAACAAATGCAGTTGTTGCACGTGACGCAGAATAAAGGAAGAAGGGCACTCAGCCTCGTTGTAAGCGGTACAAATTTAGCCCCCTGTAATTGTGTGGCCTGTCCTTCTCTGATGATCCTTAAGCCACAGCCTGCGACGGTTAATAATGTGTGTTTGTGGTGCTGAGTGGTTGTCATGGAGATCATAGTACAGATCCGGCTATACACACTTCACTGTGTACCTGTTGCCATAGAAACATACATTTCTTTTTGTCTCCCTTTACATGATTTGCCCTCGTTCATCGCAAAAGCTGAAGCACATCCTGGGTAATTGCTCTCACAACATCTGTTTACCGCACGTGACCTGGGAGATAAACCTGAAATGTGCACTAATAGGTACTGGTTGAAGTATAGGTTTAAGTGGTAATGGGCAGCATGACCAAGAAAGTTTATCACGTTATAATAATTACCATTTCTGATGATTTGGGTTTATGTCCCAGTATAGTTAATATAGTGTTATTTTTAACAAGTCTAAATAGTAACTGCAAGTAAATGTTTTTCAGATTTTCTTCAGAAGAATTAAAAAAGAACTGAATAACACATACATGTACACTGACAAGCCACTGTATTAGGTACAGACTTACCATTCAGGTGCGCTTTGTACAAGCCCAAATCAGAAAAAGTTGGGACGGTATGGAAAATGCAAAAAAAAATGTAGTGATTCTTAAATCTTTTATTTCGTTGCCGGTAGTGTACCATGCGATAAAGGTGTTATGTCTTTCGGGGTCTGTCATGGTTGTGTCAGTGATGGCAGCATAAATGTAGAAAACAGGTTTTAGAGCAACATACACTGCCTTCCAGATGACATCTTTTCCAGAGATGTCCATGCATTTTTCAACAGGACAATGCAAAACAACATTCTGCACGCATTACAAAGGCAGGTGCGATGGCTGCAGAAGAAGAAGGTTCAGGTACTGGACTGGACTGGCCTACCTGTAATCCTGATCTGTCCCCAGTATAGAATGTATGGAGAATTTTGAAACAAATCTGATCCCATACCGTTGCACACCTCAAGACGTGTTTACAGGAAGAACGGGACAAAATAACTCCTGAAACTCTGGAGTTTCTTAGCTTAGTAGACTTACGCCAGCGTGTCTTAAGTGTTGTGAGAAAGAGTGGCAACATTAAAAAGGGGTAAATGCTTTACCATCCTAACTTGCAGGCCTGCTGCAGAAATGGATGTATTTGGACAAATGAAATGAAGTTGACCTGACAAAATATGAAACATCTTGTGTTCGTACTCTTTGCAATGCAATAAAAGTCAAAAGTAAATTTAAGAATAACTGTTTTTTTTCTCCATTTTCCGTGCCGTCTCGACTTTTTCCGATTTGGGATTTTAGTTTACAGTTACAGACTGTAATCCATCTATTTCTCTACATCATTCGGTAGCCCCCTTTACCCTGTTCATCAATAGTCAGGACCCCCAAAAGACTTTGAACAGGTATTATATAGGTGGTGGATCATTCTCAACACAGCAGTAACATTGACATGGTAGTGTGTGGTCCTGTGGGGGTACAGACCACTGATGAATAAGATAAAGGGGGTTAACAAATTTATTGCCACTGCAACTGGTGCAGAAAAACAGATGGTCTGCAGTCTGTTTTGTATACTATGAAGTGTTTGTGGAGCTGATCCAGTGTGTGTGTGTGTATGTATAATGTTTCACATCCGAATTTCTCACATTATTTGTCTCGTATTCCATCCCATACACCCATGCTTACACCCACAACCGTCAGACACTGCTGCACTTTGGTAAACATTGCAAGTCACTGACTTGTTGCTCGGACCATGTCCAAGATCGTGGTGTTGCCTGATGCAGCTGACCCAGGCTGGTGGCACTGCAGGCTGTGCAAGAGAAAACAGAAGTGCAGCGAGGACTACACTAGTCTTTTATAGCCCCAAGAGACTGGCTGTCCTGTTCATCCTACTTTCTTATATCCGCTAGTTTGAAAACACATTGGACTCCCGCAAACCACAACTGGCTGCACAGCGAGAGGTGAATGTGGGACCACTGCATTTTTATTTTCATTGAAATTTGACTTAAGCATCCCTGATTAGCTGTTCGGCTCAATAGGCTTACTTTAGCATGTTTTGCACTGTTTACACATTGAGTTATCCATTCTCATTTGTGGTACACCAGAATAAACACTATGACTCTTGCTTTAGGAAGATCCAGTACATCGCCCACAATTAGATAAAAGGTTTATGATGGTTCCAAAAAAAGCACTGAATCAAGCATATTGTGGATCTTCCTGAAGCTCTCCTAAAAGATGCCAAAAACGTCACTTAAAAATCCTTCCTTTTTTCTGAGAAGTTTCAGACCTGTGAACTCTGCTCAGTGTCTGACCAGACTAAAGTTATTTAGGCAAAATGTGATCATCGTGTGTGCCTTTCTCATTTAGTCTCAGAATTCTCTCCCATTGGAGCACTACTGGCCTTTGACACAAAGTCTTCAGAACATAGAGTTCAGTACAGTGGCATTATGGACACAGCACAAACAAATATCACTGTCGAACCGAGTTCACTGAAGTGTCTTTAATTGAATAGGAATGATAGTGATGTTTACCCAAGTACCCAAGTGAGTCACCACAGTTGGGGAGATAAAACTAAATTATGGTCGCATAACAGGCTGAAGGGGAACAAGAAATCAGTAAGCATGTCTTATTTAAATGGAAATTGAATTATAAGATTAATGTGTATAGTATGTAAACATTTAACTGATGGCCCACTGTAGATTTTTTGTAGATGCCTAATATCTATACTGGTCCTAGAAGAGCCCTGCTTTCAACACACCTCCAACTAATCGGCTCATTAACGGCCCGTACAGAGGTAAAGTGAATACGATAAAGTGGAGAAAGCACTAAAATGTACAGGGCAAGGGGCCTCTAGGATCAAGGTTGGAAAACACTGATCTATTTGGTTTTGTGCAACTTTTCCCTAACCCTAAACCTTACACTAACTGTGATCCTAATCTTGAGCTTAAGTCAAATGCTAAACCTAACCCCAGTTCTAATCCTAATGCTGTTGATCACTGTGTGAGGATTTGTAGATAAGAACCATCAAAATGAAGTGTGGCAAGTAAATAAAAGTATACAATACAACACAAGTGCGTGTATTCCGCCATGGCGTAGGAAAAACTGTTTCATGTATGTGAGCAGAATGGCAGTAAAGTGAAGTTAAAGTTGATGGTTCTGCATATACAATATTCTCCAAGACTTCATGAATGGTTTTCTGTTGCTTTTCTGCCATCTATTGAAAGAGCATTTTCTCCCACATGGAAGTCATTGAGGGTACATATACAGGACTCATGTTTTAGGCCCATGTGGCTGAGGCCTCTTAGGCCCTTGGGTGGAATGTATGGAGCTGCAGCTCGTCCCAGTGTAAGTGAGGGGGCACCTGTGGGGGAACGGAAAAGACAGAAAGAAGCTTTAGAGGACCAAACATGCTCTTAACTGTCCAGTACACAAAAAAGAGAGGGTAGTTCTATCAAATTAAGTCTCACACACAAAAGGCGAACTGGATTCAAGCAACTAAGTTTGCATTACAAGGTTTAGTACTCAATTCCAGTTAGGTTTTTGCTTCTATCTTGATCATTCACATGATGGTTGTGTAACCCATATCTGCGAGCCCAGGCCACTCCCTCAACATATGGTTGCAGAACGAGGAGAGAAAAGGAACTAGTGTCAGAAACTGAATACGACATTTGACTGTGCTGAAGGTTCCACACAGTCAAATGCAAAATAAATAGTAACTATCCAGAAGATTGCTCTTTGTAGAGGATGTGTATTTAGGTTTCATACACCAAGATTTAGCATGAACAGGTAAGAGATGATCTATTGAAACTGACCCATCTTGGCACTCTTAAAGATGAAAATGATTGTTTCTGTGGAGGATTTTGAGATCAGCCAAAGATGGTGAGTAAAGTCAATACAATTGAATTCATGCATTGTATGGGGCAGCTGGTGGCCTGGTGGTTAGGGAGTTGCCCTTGCGATGGGAAGGTCATGGGTTTGAATCCTAGGACTGCCAGTGGCACCACTGAGGTTTGGAAGCCATCCTCTGTTTGACAATAGTTTGTGGTACATTCTTGACCTTCAATAACAGGGTTTGGTCATCGTGAATGAGCTCAGGGGTGACAGATTTAGATGACGCAGTGCATAAGCTTAGCCTGTGGAAAACTTATAGTATTGCTGTTTTATTGTTCATACTGGCAAGGCCAGAAAGATGTTAGTTTGAGTTCTCGATGCCCAGAGGAAAACCTGCAGTAAGCAAATAAATCAGGTTGAAGAGGGCAGCGAGCTGAACCGAAGCATCTCTGCCTTAATTAAATCCAGTGTTTGTTTTTGCCTGCATTCCACCAATGGCCATGGGTGCCAGAAAGCCTTTAGTCACAGTTAAGTCCAAGGGCTGCACAAATGGGAGGGCGCAGACTGCGCGGTTCGGAGATGTTCTTTCACGAACGTACCCTGGCAAGTGCCTCTGTTCTCCCAGCTGTTTTTCTCCTTTTTGGCTTTCCGACGCTGTGACCCATCCACCTTTGCTTAGGACAGTTCCCCTGGATGGATGGAGACAAGACACACCAGAGGCAAAAATATCACTTTTTTCAATCGATAACTGACAATGTTTAACAAATCTTTGGCTGTGCAGCCTTGTCCTGTACGCTGTGTTAGAGTTAGAGTTTTGTTCTGACACAACAGAACCAGTAGATGAAATAATTGTAAAACATTTTTATGCAGAACAACCATCATGCTTCCATACGTTTGGCCTGTACTGTATAAGCACAGAGATTCCCGAGATACCTGAAGAATAGGGTTGTTTTAAGAGGAATCTTCACAACCAATAAAGGCGAGCAGAGGTACAGAATCACGTGGCTGGACTGAGGTCTTCAACTTTGACCCCTTGTGTTTTCTTTTTGAAAGGAAAGACAGAGCATGCAGTTGTGCGCATGCTGTGAGTGGAGAGCTTGGAGTTCTTTCTGTCTCACACAAACACTCGCCTTTTATTTCCCTTGCCCTTGCTGTGCTGTTCTCCTCAGCGATACTAACTGCTGGCTCTGGATACTGGCCTTGCGTCATCGCAACCCTAGAGGCACTCTGCACGCCGGGTCTGTTGTGATTTTATGGCCCGTCAACTCAAAACATTGAGTAGTAAATGCCAGACATCCCATTGCCAGAATAACTCCATGTGAAGGAAAAACGCAAAGCGGGATATCTTTGAGGAAACTTTTCATACTCATACTGTACGTGCGCAGTTAACATACACCGCAGCTGAACACCAGTCCAGCTCATAATTCACATACAGCTGTGACAATGCGACAGGAACCTAAGAAACAACCCAGCTGGCACACATGGTGAGAGGAGTAATTGGCCTAAATATTGTGCAATTCAACAAGATCAAGTCCAGAAGCACAATCCAGAAGACTCATTTCTGTTTTCATAATGCAGATACGCCAGGGTGCTTGGAAGTAGGGGTTGGCTGGCACTAGGATTTATTATCAAAACTAGTCTCATTCATTCCATCTCCTCCCACTGGTTACTTTGATAAGAGAGCTATCAGAAACGAAGTGATGGAAGTAAAGCTATTAATGACCAGATTAGAGGATTAAAGTAAATAATACATGCTTTCTTCAAATGCTT
>JBBPCZ010000089.1:20783209-20798162 GCA_037974445.1 Brycinus macrolepidotus | reverse complement strand
ACAATAAAATAAAATAGTAGTAGTGCAAACAGAATAATAAGTAAACTATTACAAAAAACTAACAAGTAACTATAACATAATTAAGTAAAATAAAATAAAATAGTAATAGTGCAAACGGAATAATAAGTAAACTATTACCAAAAAACTAAACTTAACAAGTGTCTATAACAGAAATAATAAAATAACAGGTTATTAATGCCAGTGGTTATTAAAAAGTGACTTAGTGTTTGTGCTATGAAAATATGATGAATGCAGTAAAATGATAAGAAGCATCACAGTTCATGCAGCAGTAAAGAAAGCTTTGTACATCTTTTACATAGTGAAATGAAACATGGCAACATGCAGAATACTCAGTAAAGGGCCCAAATTCTCAGAATGGAAAGTAGTTAAAAAGATTGAATGCAGTGGATTTCACATTATTGCAAAAACCCCAGTCACAGTGTCTCTCTGAACTCTTCCGGGAGCCGGCTATTAGTAAAGTAGCATGTACTACAGTGGAGAGTTTACTGACAGGTCATTAGGAGACCTGTGGAACAGCCATCTCCCACAGAAGTGCATCGGTTTGTTTTCCCCTCCAGTGATTCCGATCATTTTTCCAGACCAATGAGTTTCACTAGAGACAGAGCTCCGATCAAACTTAAGGTGTAAAAAAAAGAAAAAGAAAAAAAACATGGGCAGGGGGTGAAGATGCATTTAGTACTGTGATATATTTAGAAAAGTGTAAAGCTCTCCTTGTAAGGGGACGCAGTCAAGAGCTAGTTGGCCCCAGACGGCATATTTGGCACGGCGTCTCAGTTTTGAGGGAAAAGAATTAAAACGGCAGGAAAGCCACTGTGTCCCACGGCTCAGCCAGAGTGTTGTGTCTGGCTGGTATTGAGTTTACAAGGAGAGAACACGTAAACAGATTGAAGTCATAGCCTTGCCTCTTTGATGCCTGTAGGTTACTGTGAAATAATCCATTTAATGTTGTTTCTTTTGGTTGTTATATGCTCTCAGGGACAAGAGAAATCACCGTTGTTCATGTAACTGATCTTGAAATTGGATGTTAAACCTTTAAGGGGTAGATTTCAGGATATAAGAAATAAAAAATATGGGAACAAATCAGATTTTTCCCAAATCAGATAAGACATTTGCTTATTTAGTTTGGCACTGGAGAGAAAAGACTAGCGTGGGCACAAGTAATGAAAGCTTACAAGTGAAAACTCCACACTTGACTCATACTTGCTTGAATGATTTCTGACACGGCATCGCTGTTTACATGACGTTATTTGGCTCTGAACATCTCTTGCTGGCTTATAGCAACTTCTTCACTCTGCTCTGAGTCAGAGATGGAGTTTTGATTATGTTGTTTAAACTAACCATCACCAGCCATTTAGTGTCATTTCGAGTCACTAACTGTTGATCCCTTATGCTGAATTTGCAACGGGCAACATGCCACCTTCCCTCGGCCTTAGAAATTTCACTGCTAGTCTTAAAGGGCACTAAGTGCAGAAACAACAATAAAACATTAAAGTCTGGCACGGGAATTCATTTATGCCAAGGAAACTATTCTTAAAGCGCAGAGCTGAGCCAAACCTTTTCATTTTACACACCAGCACTGCAGATTTCCTTCATCCACATGTTTACTTTTACTGTTATATGCATACTGTAGTAATCTTTTCCCTCGCCCAAGAGGTTCCTTTAATTACACATGGCTGTATATGGGAACATTCAAAACCCACAGCTCCTTTGAAATGTTCTGCCTTATTTGAGTTGCACCCCCTACACACACTTTCTTCCAGCATGCCTGATTTCTCTCAAACGCTGGTTGGTCGGGGCTGCTGACAGAGGACAGCATATGGCCTTTGATCTAGCCGACTGACGATGTACCATTTTCATTGGCCAGCTGTCCATACTAGCACACAACGAGATGCACACGTACGCTGTATGCACAGCACATTTAATATGGAATGCTTGAGGGTTTGCAGAAATGTCTGTGAGCAGCGGTGCACCTCCTTCTATAAAGATGCTTACTGAAATTAGCCTGGCATGTTATTTCATGCTGGTCTCTGTAAGTATAAAGTTGGAAAAAATGTGCAACACAAAAAAAACCCCAGTGTTAAATGAACTCTGAGGTGGTTGAGATGGTCCACCAAAGTGTAGCTGGTGGCCTGGTGGTTAGGGAGTTGCCCCTGTGATCGGAAGGTCGTGGGTTCAATTCCCAGGACTGCCAATGGCACCACTGAGGTACCCCTGAGCAAAGTACCGGGCTTCGTTGTCAGTTGCCCACTTGGTGAACGGGTTAAATGCAGAGGACAAATTTCACACTGTTCACACTGTGTGCTGTGCTATGCTGTGTTCACGCGTGACAAATGGTTTGCTTACACTTCACTTCTTTCTCATGCATATGCCTTTGAGAGCGGGCCGCACAAAACGTGGGAGGATACAATGGGTGGAGATCTTACATGTGTGGCTGATTACATATTCCACTCAATGTTATTAAAGTTTGAGCAAGTCACGACGATCAGCTTAGCACTGAATTTCTTTTGCCTTTTAAATGTAAACATGCCAGCACTGTGAGCGCATATTGTGCAGGGCACTTTTTGCACTGCACCTGCGCTCATACGTCTTGTGAGTACATATAAATATAGGCTCTCTTTATGAGGTCTTATTTTTGTGTACCAGAACAATGCTTTTTCAAACAGCTGCTCTTTTAATATTAACTGCACATCCATGTAAAGGCACATGGCCCAGTGAATGTGGGTGGAGCTAGAACTAGAGTAACTCTTTGTTTCAGTGTCAAAAAATGACAATAATATAAAGGATGACTGAAACTAATTTTTTAAAACTGACAAACACAAATGTGGTATTGATCGATCTGTAGAATCTGTACTTTTCCCATTTGTTCCAATAGGTTATACATAAATATTATAGGAAAAAATAAATATTAAATTACACCATGTATCATGTCATCGCTGGTGATAATTGTGATATATGATTATTTAGCTTTATTATTATTTCCAGGTGCTGGCTTGGAGCAGCTTGGATGTGAGCACGTGCTGATTTTCTTTCTCTTTTCCTCTCAGAGAATGCACCCCAGGCCTTTGGCATCTCCTTGTCACAAGTGATTGCCAACGACCGGACGCACAGGCAGCGTCAGGAGGGTCAGCGGCTGGATCCCGTCCCCCGGGAGGAGCACAAAGATTCCAGTGACCTCGTCTCCTCCATCCTGCAGTTTGCCACCAAGCGGCCCACCAAGGAGCTCTCCAGCAGCAACTCATCACTCAGCTCCACTTCAGAGACAGCTAATGAGTCCACCTCGCCCAACACACCAGAGGCAGCACCCCGTGCACGCAGGAGGGTAAGGGAAGCTGTACTGGTCACTTTTTGAAAGAAAGTGACGTACGTCACTCCATTTGTGTTTCTTTTGATGATGTTTAATGCACCAATAGCATCTGCAGAGAAGAAGCCCCATATCATGATGATCCCACCTTCACTTCACTTGTTCTTCACTTTCGGCATGGAGTTCTTGGGATCGTACATAACATGATAAGCTGAATTACTAACAGAGAGTTCTACTACTACTGAATAGATTACACTGTTCCAAAAGATTTGTATATAAAGCTGATTTAATGTGTGCATTTCTCCTTTTTGCCCTCAGTGATATTGACTGCATTTGTCAGAGAGAAAAATTGAATGGTGCACCTATCCAGTAATGATTAGTGGTAGTTCTGTGAACTTACAGTACTTGCATATTAGTAGACAGCATGTATATTTCAATATAGCAGCTGAACACTTTTCTCTAATAAACACATCTAAAACACATTATTAGCCATGGTTATCTCTTGCCTTGATTACTGCAGTGCCCTCCTAGTGGGTCTTCCAGCTTGCATGATAAGACCCTTACAGCTGGATCAGAACGTAGCAGCTCGACTGGTCTTCAACAACCCAAAAGTTCGCATGTCACCCCACTGCTGCTTGACCTAAACTGGCTACCCACGGAGGTCCGAATTAAATTCAAGTCATTAACTCTTGCCTACAGAGTGACATCTGGGTCAGCACCCAGCTACCTTAACCCTATCATTCAGCCTTACGTTCCTACTCGCTCCCTCCGCTCCTCCACGGAACATCGTCTGGCTCTGCCATCCCTACACACAAGGCAAACCCAGTCCAGACTCTTCTCATTAGTGGCTCCCCGGTGGTGGAATGAGCTGCCAGAGGTGACCAGAGCAGCAGAATCCCTCTCTATCTTCAAAAACCTCCTGAAGACTCACCTATTCAGAGAGCATTTCCTCTCCTAATACAATACGAGTGTTTCCTCGTATTGTAAGTTGCTTTGGATAGAAGTGTCTACCAAATGAATGTATATGCACAGGAACAATGTTAAATACAAACAAAAGGGTCTGAAGACTTGTAGTGTTCTCACTTAACAAACAATTCGTAAACACGAAACTCTCTGTAACCTTTGCGAATGATGACTGCAATGTCTTCGGCAGGGTGGCATGTCAGTGGACTCCATCACCGACTTGGACGATAACCAGTCTCGTCTGCTGGAGGCACTACAGCTGTCCCTGCCAGCCGAAACGCCGAGCAAGAAGGAGAAGCATCGGGACAAAAGGCTGAGTCTGAACCCCATCTATAGGCAGGTGCCTCGTGTGGTGGACAGTTGCTGCCAGCATCTTGAGAAATATGGTATGTGTGGTAGAAATGCTGCAATGAGTCTTAAAGTGAAAAGCTGTCAAACACGGGCAAAAAAATCTCAACTCATGAGTATCGCGGTCAGTTGTAATCAGATACAGGTGGTTGAACTGTGCTTTTTTTCAACATAGGTCTGCAAACAGTTGGAATCTTCAGAGTGGGCAGTTCGAAGAAAAGAGTGAGGCAGGTAGGAGTGTGAACACACCTCCCACTCCACACCACATGATGCATCATGAAGTGTCAGTGTTCTATTGCACAGTGTTGCTCATGCATTTGTATTCTTGTCCATGTGATTGAAATGGTAAATAAAATGATGCTGTAGAGGTTTGTATTCGAATTCACCTCAGATGCTATTAATGATAAGCAGGCTCGGCTCAGTGTCGTTTGAAATGATCAACGCAGCCTTTTGTTCTTCTCAAGCGCTCTTGTCTTTGGAGTAGTTACTCTGCTACTGAGTATCTTTGGGTGATGCTAGGGCTTTCAGAAGTCTGGGTTTTATTGGATCCTTTCTGAAGTGGTTTTCCTTGAAGGGCTTGGATTGCTATCTTGCTCTCTATTGTCTGATGTTTTCCATGGATCTGCATTGCATTAGAACATTTAGTGCTTCTGTTGTCTTTCTTTAGCATTGAAAAAAATAAGACACTTTCTTGGACATGCTTGTTGTCTTCCATGAGATGCTCATTTTAGCCACACTGCGCAAAAATGAATATACTGAGTTTACTTGGTTTAGTGTGTATGTGATTTCTTCATGAATAAAACGTAACATCAACAGTTTTCTTGTTCAGTATATTTACATTTGCCAGTAAACAGATATAATGTTGTACTGATGTAATATTTTTATTATAATATGGCTAAAATGTTCAGCTGCTCATGAAGGATTAGGGCATCAGTGCATTGCGTTTCTCATTACGTTTCTCATTCTCTTTCTCATTGTAAGTGAATCTGGTGACAGGCCCAGATAGAAATGATAATCATTTCTTGATCACAAGGCTGTTTTGACTGAAAAACAAAGCTTTTCATGTGAGAGACTGTGAATGAAGCTGGTGGGCGTGCCATGCCTTTTTTTTTTTTTGCTGAGAAAACATAACCCTATGACGGCTTTCCTCTCGCCTCTATCATTTTGCAGTTCCACGACACAACAATGGCTGATGTTATCTTTCATTCACAGTGTTGCCAGCTTGTCTCGTCAGTGAATGGCGTTTTGTCCCCCTGACATACAGTTTATGTCAACAAGTTTGGTTTCCCAATGAAGGGACACATTTCAGAGCTTCACAACAGCCTCTGGAAAAGTACAGTTCTCCTTGTCTTGGCACACATTTAGTGGAAAAACACCGACTTAGCACAAACAGCGTCTCTATTCCACAATTAGTAAATACGTATCACCCAGTCCTGCTGTGCATCAGAATCAGGTTGCAAAGGAAGCAGCAGTGCTGTGAGGAGAACCTGTTGGATAAGGGCTAGTAGTTGGAAGGATTTTGGAAAGACCTACCACAAGATCAACAAAAAAAGTTATTAGAAAAGCAAATATGATACATGCTTGCGTCACAGCACACACTGAGAGTGTTTTGTTAATTTACGTAACACGTTTCATACTGTTACAGTCAATTTTACATGTCTAACAAAAAAAGTGAAAACAGTGAAGTGTTAAAAGTGAAAAGGTTTACTGAGCTGATTAAACTATAGAGATCGTTCTGCTCCCTAAGTCCGCTAATAGTGTTTGAGAAGGACTTCGTTAAACTGCACACATTCTTTGATTATCAAAGCATGAATTCCAGCCTCTAGTCACCCTCTCAACTTTTAAAGGGGAATTCCAAGCATTTCAGCGAGTCACCATGCAGTCACAGTCCAGCTAAAACCACTTTACTTCTTTGTACCTTGTACTTTTTTTCCATTTAACTTTATTTTGCCTTGACATGAATTTAAACATGCTATAAACACCTAGTCCGGAAACACAGACCTTAAAAAGACAGCAATAGAGAGGATGGAAACACACAAATTAGAAAAAATACATGAAGGGAAAGTCATTTATTTATGTGTGCGTGCATGTGTGCATGTGTGCTTTGTGTGTGTGTGTGTGCTTTGTGTGTGTGTGTGTGTGTGTGTGTGTGTATGTGTGTGTGTGTGTGTGTGGTTTTGTCTGTTTAAGCATCAGAATATTTCTCCTTCATCTGTGGCGGTACTGATGTGTGTTTATTTATGTACTGGCACATGTGGATGCTACATGGTTGAATTCATATTCAGTGTTTAGATGTTTCCATCTGAGCGTAATTACATTAATATGCACGTCTCTGTGCCGCAGCTGCGAGAGGAGTTTGATCGGGGTGTGGATGTGCAGCTGGATGAGGAGCACAGTGTTCATGACGTGGCCGCGTTGCTGAAGGAATTCCTGAGGGACATGCCTGACCCGCTTCTCACCAAGGAGCTCTACACTGCCTTCATCAACACCATGTGTGAGGAAACCTTACAGCAGCGTTCGGACAGCGTACACAGCTAAAGCCTTTTCTTAGCCACTCTCTGTAGAATAAATATATCTGTGGACAGATTATCTTTAAGACAATATTTGAGAACATTTGAGATTTTTTTAGTGTTTGTCAGAAGATCCTTTTGAAGTTTTTTCTTTGGAAACAGCTTTTGTGAATCTAGCCCCTGAACTGAGGTTGTTGAATCTAGTTTAGAATAAGAGTCAGTAAGTTTTGCTTTGATAGAAGGTGTCTGTCTGGGTGAGGATTTCATTCGAATATGTCTAATAATACAACATTTGAGTCAATTCTACATTGCTAGGTGTAAAACTGTGTTGTCATTGACAGTGATGGAACCTGAAGACCAGCAGATAGCCACACAGCTGCTAGTGTACCTGCTGCCACCCTGTAACAGTGACACTCTCCACCGGCTGCTGGAGTTTCTGCACACCGTGGCTCAGCATGCCCACAACGGACACGACAAAGATGGACAGGAGGTGGGATATAGATTCAGATAGTTTAGATAGATATAAAGTTTATAGGTTAGGATATTAGGACAAAGTGGTCATATTCTTACCATCATTTTCCGCATGTTTAGTTTCAAACTATATGACTAATCCCTCTAAAAATGGAGATGAAGTTTTTCTCCAGCGCGGCAGGATTGTTTTTGTATGCAGTAAGTATACAACAGACTTAAAAAATAAACTACACTACAACCAGACTAAGCCCTATTTTGTGGGAAACTCCTACAAAATAGCAGGTGCATACAGTGGATAGATGTGACAGAAAATGGGTGGTAATAATGCCATCTTAGTAGTCAAAATTATTACAGTACCAACAGAGTTAAATTGCACTAGTCATAGATGCCCCCCATTTGATTCTGTGCTTCACTCAGACCCCCCCTCCAAAACTGATATAAAAACACCACTGGTGCTATCGAACAATTTTTTTTCTTCTATATGTTTATTTGAATGCATGGTCTCGGTCAATAACTGCAGTTTTTTAGAGCAAACGGGGTAATGATTTGTGGCTTTACTAGAAAAAAACACACATTTGTAGTAAGGTTGGCAAAAAATTTGAGCTTATTCGTCGCCTAATGTGTGTAAGGATCTCAGTAATGCTTGAATGGTCCCAATACTTTACTATTTTGAGGTCAGTTGCTAAGCGCTAATAAGTAGCTTAGCAAGATCTGTTGATCCAGCATTAGCATCTAGATTTGGGTTGTTTCGCACTTTAAAGACTAACAAGGATTAGTGTAGCTTGCATTGTCCTACATATGAAAAAGAAATGTATTAAGATGGCCAATCAAGGGCTTTTTAGTAGCATGATCTCATTGCACAGGAATGCACTCCATAGGTAACTGATACTTGCAGTGTGTAACAGAGACCAGTTTAATTGCATGGCGAACACCGGAGACAAAAGCGACACTAACGCCGATTTGGTCAGGCTGTCCATGGAGTGCTTTGTGTAAATGTCCTTCATTTTATTCTGTAGGCATCACTGAATTTCATCTACTCCTCTGGGACCAACTGGTCTAGATTAGAATCCTCTGTACTTATCATTAACCTTCATAAATCATTTTCAGGCATTAGATTACAATCATTAAGCACCATCTGTTATCTAGCTGTTGCAAAGTAAGTTCATGCCACACTTGTCAATGCGATGACCTCAGTGAGCACACAGAAGGTCATTATCTAAGAAAAAAAAAAACTTGTAAAATCGGTCTGAAAACAAAAGTGCTTTTCAGTCTGTGGGCTGTAGCTCTCCGGTGAGCCATGGTGGTACTGCTAGGGGGCTGTCGGCTGTCAGTTTTTTTAACAACAAAACAGTAAAAAAAAAATGACCAAACATAATTTTAAATATGTCAAATAATAGCGTGATAATAATTTCAAAAAATTTAGATTGCCTTGATAGGACAAAACTGACGAAACTGTCTAATTATATTTTCAGTGCAAGTCATTGTAAGCCGTTTTACTTTATGATCCTATGAAATTCATCCATCGTGGATAAATGGATACAAACAGAAAGATTTTGGATATTTTTTGGTGTTCATTATGGAGTGAAATTCAGGTATTGATTATTATGCCCCATTACTATTCTTGATTTATGTTACATCAGAGGTTCACAAATGTGTTTTTATAGAGTACAAGTAAATTAAGTATGTAGCAGTACACTCTGATCAGCCAAAACATTAAAACCACCTGCGTAATGTTGTGTAGGACCCCCTCATGCCGCTAAAACAGCTCAGACCCATTCTGAACAGTTTTTGCAGTAAGGGTGCGTTACCCTGCTAAAAGAGGCCAGTACCATTAGAGAATACCGTAGCCATGAAGTGGTATACTTGGTCTACAACAATGTTTATATAGGTGGTACATGTCATAGTAACATCCACATGAATGGCCAGGGTTTCTCAGCAGAAAATTGTTGATATCATCACACTGCCTCTGCCGGCTTGCCTTCTTCCAGTAGTGCACCATGATATCATCTCTTCCCCAGGTGAACGACACACATGCACACAGACGTTTACATAATTTAGAACAAAATGGGATTCATCAGATCAGACCACCTTTATTTGATGCTCACATTTCTGTCGATGCGAACATGTAATTCATTTAGCTCTTTACCCCATTACCCTTTTGCTGGTCAACCAGTCGTCATTCCATGGACTTTTTTTTGGTGGGTACTAACTGCTGCATTCCAGGAACACCCCACAAGACCTGCCGTTTTGTAGGTGCTTTGACCCAGTTGTCTAGCCATCATAATTTGGCCCCAATCAAAGATGTTCAGATCTTTACGCCTGGCCTTTCTTCCCGCTTCCAACACATCAACTTCAAGAACTGACTGTTCACTTGCTGTCTAATATCCCACCCCTTGACAGGTGACACTGTAGCAATGTTATTCACTTCTACTCTCAGGGATTTTAATGTAATGGCTGATCACCGTAATCATAATATGGGATTGTGTCCATAATATGCAGCCCTAGCTTGATGTTAACCTGTAGAAAGATTTGGGCTAATGCAAAGTCAAGGGCTTGTAGGCCGGGACTGCCCTCATGGCACTCACTCTCAGAGCAGCGTGCTTGGCCCAGTCCACTTTCCCACACACCTCTCCGGCCCTATCTGCCATCGGCCACAGGAAGCTGGACTCATTTCACGCTCGGGAGGGGAGCACTGATCAGCACTTTTATCACACTTGCATTCCCGCTGCGACATGGCAAGGGGGTGGGGGGGGTGGGGGTGACGGGGTATTTTGTGAAAGGAGTAAAGCTGAGGCGGTGGTTAGAAAGGTTCCCGGGAGTAAAGCAAAGGATAAATTTTTAGTTGGAAATGGGTAGAGGTTAGTGGCATTTTCTGTCTTTCAGATAGAGCAGAGCAGACTTTGTTAGTTTTTTACTGGGTACTTAGTGTGCATTTCTAAATACAGTCCTGTAAATACAGTCCTGTTTTTGCTGTTGTGTAGGTTTTTTGTTGATGAAATACTTTCTGTATAAAGTATATCTATCTATGCAAAATTATGTATGCTAAGGCTGCATAATGGGTTGTCTTTTTATTCATATTTTTATTATCGGGAGTTCGTGATACAGACGTGGTTAAGGGTTGTAATTACAGAACGGATCGGTTCACTTCACTCGCACGTGCAACACCAGAGTGATGTAATTAGATTTGGCAAAAATGAAGCATTCGAAGACCAACAAATGCTTCCCTGCCCTGGGCTTGAACTATGCTCCTTCATTTAGAGAGCCTGTAACCTTCTGCTAAATATAACCAATTACAAAGCCTACATGTGTACAGATCAAAAGCACTCTTTCAGTACTTTTATAGTATTCTATAAAAATTGCTTTAAAAGTGATGACTCTTCTCACTCCAAGAGGTTCTGTGCGATGTTTGACGCAGTAATGGCTACTGTCACAACAAACCTGCGTCACCATAAGGGTTACTTTAAGGAATTAAGAAATTCATGAATCCTATATAGTACTGTGCTAAAGTCTTGAGCCACTCCTCATTTCTTTACGTTTTGCTAGGAAAATGAGACCATAGGTACAGTGATTTATTGCATGAGCAAACATACATGTATATACAGAATACAGAGTTTGTATAATTCTAATGAGCTTGAAAGTCAATATTTGGTATAACCACCATTACTCTTCAACATAGCCTGAACTCTCCTAGGCAAGCTTTCTTGTAATTTCTTTAAGTAGTCTTCAGGAATAGTTCTCCAAGCTTCTTGAAGGACATTCCAAAGCTCTTCTTGGGACACTGGTTGCTTTTTGCTCCGTTCTCTGTCAGGATGATTCCACAATGCTTCAATAATGTTGAGATCTTGGCTTTGGGGAGGCCAATCCATGACATTACATCATATTTTTTATTTTAGTTCCATCATATTTTTTTATTTCTACCGAGGTAGGCTTTGACAGCATTGGCAGTGTGTTTGGGATCGTTGTCATGCTGAAAAATCATACGCTTGCCAGTCATAGCCTTTCCAGATGATATTGCATGGTGGATCAGAATCTGATGGTACCTTTCAGCTTTCATAACTCGTCACCAGTTTTGACAAGATCCCCAGCACTGCTGGCTGTCGTGCAGCCACGAACCATCACAGAGCCTCCACTATGTTTAATAGATGGCTGTATACATCAATAAAATCTGTATATGGATTCATCGCTCCTGTTGCCCCTGATTTTCAGTCCAGTTCTAGTGGACTGAAAATCACTAGATCACTAGTGCTGATATATTTGGCATACATCAGCATTTTCTCCCTGTTTCCTTTCCCTAATAGCTCTTTGGGAATTACCTTGTTAGTGCAAACATACTATTTTATGACTGTCAAAATGTCTTAAGTGCCTAAAGGTACAAGGTGCCTAGATAAAGGAGTTCCAACCACTCAGCATTCAGCACCACCAGTATACTGATCACCGCCTGATCGTCTGGAATCACCTGCACCTGTTTCTTTACTGGTTCAGGCCTTAAGTTAGATGTGCTTTGTTCTGCTTGAATGAGTTATACGTAGGTCACTGTGTGGCTTAACTTACAAAAGAAATCCTCTGAAACTGGTCAGGTTCAGGGACTGAACTGAAAATCAGACTCTTTAAAAGTCCTTCAGGAAGCCTCAAGACTACATTAAAATACAAGAAGGTCTGGCTCTTTCGAAGCAAAATATGAAGAAATGAGGGGCACTTTACTGTACAAGACTGAACTTCCAGTCAGAGGTACACTATTTTAATCATAATTTAATCATTTCTTCTCTTATCATATCCAACAGCTTTACTGAACATCATATTTTATGTCCATGTTTAGCAGCTCCTGTCCATGCACACTTGTCCATAGCCATTAACTCACACATAAGTGTCAAATGAACAGACATTTTGGTTTTGGAGAGTATTATTCATCTTGAATGACAAGTCTGTGTACTTATTTCGTAAACCATGTCAGTTTTAGATTTTGAGAACTCATATAGCTGCTCTGTTTCAAATCTATCTATCTACAGGTGACAGGCAATAAGATGACATCGATAAACCTGGCCACCATCTTCGGGCCAAACCTGCTGCACAAGCAGAAGAGCTCGGACAAAGAGTTCAGCGTGCAGAGCTCTGCTCGGGCCGAAGAATCCACCGCTGTCATCGCCGTGGTGCAGAGGATGATTGCCACCTTTGAGGATCTCTTTATGGTGAGGGGGGAAAGTGCAGAGCAGTTTATGATTAACCCTTAGAACATGAGCAGCACGGATCTGTGCCGGCAGCGCAACAAATGGTAAATTGCTGTCATACGGCAAAATAACTCCCAATCCTAACTCTGGTTGTGTTGATGCTGAGAACCAAAGTTATTGTAATTTTAAAAACATGTAATAATAATAATAACCGCTACTGGGGTTTTAAAAATGGCAAATGGCCATAAAGAACAAAAATGCCCACATTTCTTTTATTTTAGGTCTTAGAATCTATCAGAAAAAACACAAGATCTTTGAACCGGGAGAACTTTCAAGATAGTCTCCGCCCACAAGTGGGTGGGGAAAACCCACAGAGGGAGGGGCTCCAGAGAGCAGCTGAGCGGCGGCGTGCTGAGTGAAAGAGCAACAAACAGCGTATAGGAGAGCAAACACCGGTTTTGGACTGTTTTACACCATTTTTATTTGTGGATATCAGATTTTACTAATACACTCTGAGTTCTAAGGGTTAATCAAAGTGGTAAGGTTGCTTGGTTCTGACCAGTAATTGGGAGAATCTATAAAAGACCAAAGGTGTTGACCCCTTAGAAGTCTAGTATCGCTTTTACTTAAACTTCTTAGGCAAACCAAGGCCGTTAGTATAACAACTTTATCATATTCAAATGATAATAAAATATCTACTGTTCTGCTTAGGAATATAAATCTGTTAGTTTAGAATTCATGCTTTGACAGAATTTGTTGAGCTTAAGCTATGAGTGAGATATACCAACTCACAGCACGTGCAAAAAAGTGTGGCTACTAAGGGTTAATTCTGCTCATAGACTTTCATTCCAATGTTTATCTGACATGCCTAGCTGTAACACACCTGACTGTCAGAACTGAGTGTGTTAGATCGGAATCTTGTGTTTGCAAGTCGCCTTCTGTTGCATGTTTCTCTAATCCCCGCTATCTCTTCATCAGCCTTTTGAAAATCCAAGTTGACGAGACTGCTCTAGTTAAAGTCTCTGTTAGACAATAGGAGTGTCTTGCGGAAAGAAAACAGTGCTGCGTGTGGCGGAGCAGCTCCAATTGGAGGCTGGATATAGTGGCTTAGCAGAGGGGCCCTGCAGAAGGAGAGAGGCTTTAGCTGGTGCCAGCTTTTAGGGTTAAATCTCATTCCTCCCTTTTTTCAGTCTTTTTACTCTTCAACTTTAGAGTTGAGTGGCAGAGTTTAGGGTGCACTGTGTGGGCTCTGTCCGTTTAAAGATGTATATATTATACATATTTGCATACATTACGGTGCAAAAGTCAGAGACTACGTTTTCACTGAGGAGTTATTCATTTTTCTCTTTCAGAGAAGTAGAAAACATATTTCATAGAAGAGTGTTATATCAAATGTATGAGTATTTATTCACTCTTCACTTTTGTGCACCTACTGAACTTTTCCATACTTCCGGTTTTAAATCGAACTAGTCCGAAACTCCTAACATTCACACAAGCAGCAACCCACACACACACCTCAGCTGCCACACTTTCTTCTTTCTTTCTCATGTGCATCTAAAATGACTAAAGGAAAGATTTCTGAGGAGATTATATAGTGGATAATCCACTTGCATAAGGAAGGGGAAGGTCAAAGTGGAAAAAAAAGGAGTTTCCAAGACTGTTCATAAATTGATTTTAAGATAAAATGTGCCTCCTATCAACCATGCAAGACCTTGTAGACCACTGAAACCCACCCTCATCAGATAAAACCACTTCAAGCTTTCATTTTTGACAGAAAGGAGAATATCAAGCTCCACTCTTGCTTCAGGCCTGAAAAACATCCACAGGTGTTTTGATAGATCCTGTCCACTGTGAGAAGATGAACCTTGTGGATCTGAGAGGACATGTAGCTGTTTAAGTAGCCTTTACTTAGAAAAGTAAATAGACATAAAAGTAGAGCAAACATTGCACTACAACATTGAAACTACACATCGGAGAGTGTTGGAGTAAAACTTTACTGACTGATACACCATATGGACAAAAGTATTGGGACGCCTGACCATTACACCAACAGAGACTTTAATGACATTGCATTCCGATTCATAGGCTGGAGTTGGTCCCCCTTTGCAGCTATAACAGCTTCCACTATTCTTGGAAGACTTTCCACAAGATTTTGGAGTTTCTGTGGGAATTTG
>JBBPCZ010000089.1:20761312-20773557 GCA_037974445.1 Brycinus macrolepidotus | reverse complement strand
CACTGGGGCACAGTCATGCTGGAATAGAAAAGGTTCTTCCCCAAACTGTGTCCACAAAGTTGGAGGCATGGTGTTGTCCATAATGTGTTGGTACGCTGAAGTATTAAGATTGGCCTTCACTGGAAGTAAGGGGCCTAGCCCAAACCCTGAAAAACAGGTGTGTCCCAGTACTTTCGTCCATATAGTGTATGGTTTAGCTTAATAGTAAACAAGTTTTGTTCTTAAGGGGGGCGTTTTCTCCCATTTCTCCCATTAAATGTACATCATGTAATAAAAATACTAGACATTTATGTAGTATGTCCTCACAACACTCTAGCATCTGGCCTTGAAAATGTTAAATGTGCTTGGATTTCTGTTGAAATTAATTGGAAAACCACAGTCAAGAGTTCTTAGTCGGGAGACCAACAGTGAATAAAAGCCAGAAGATTAACTACTGATCTGCATGGTTTCTTTAACATAGTCCATTGACCAGTTTCTCATGGTGTAAGATTTCCCTCCAAAATCTTAGCCGCTGTTTTTACTCTCCCAGTTTTCTCCATCTGACTAAAAGATGAGTCTTTTTTAAATGTCTTTACTGAAATTGTCCTAATGGATTTCTTTCTAGTGCTGAAATAGTCATGAACTATGGAATAGGTTTAAAAAAAAAAACAAATTCTCACGCCTCACAATCTCTCCCACATCTCTCAAAGGCACACTAACCGACGTGAGCTGAATTATTGATCAAAACAGAGAGTTAGAGACCGAAACTAGACGAGAGCAAATCATCTTACTTATGAAAGTTAGTGCGGAACGTCTGCAGCTTGTCTTTCTTCTTGTCTACTGCTTACACTCAGCAACAGATGAGCTGCTTCATCTTTGGGGAAAATGCTTGAACTGGTACGCACTGGAAATGAGATCAATTATTCTTTTAAGAGGAATATGCAGTACAGCCCACTAACAAACATACAGTCACTTGCACCTCATCTTAGAGCCCCAAGGTGGCACCAGACACTGCAAGGGTCAGCATAGTTAAGCATGGTGAGGTAAAGCTTTATTTATTTGATTTTACTTGAGTTTTAGAGGAAAAACTATCATGATGAATCCAAAGCAGAAACAAATCTGAAATCGATATGGCTTTCTGAGGCCTCTGAGATACTCCTGTCAGGAATTGTATAAATGAAAAATGCTAGACATCTGGATTTGGATGGAGCTGTCTTTCACATGCCAGGATCTTCAGCAATATGGACTTTAAGTGAGACTTTAAGTGAGAAAAACCAAAGATGCTACCAAATTCTGTTAGATTGCATCCTAAAAACATTGTTGTTAATCCTATTTTCCTAGAAACAATGTCTAGTTGAGCAAACAACAAACACGACCTACATGAAATCAGCCTTTAAGAACATTTTAATAGTCTGTTAAGTGAACACAGGCACTTGACCCGCTCATACCTCTAACAAAGAAAAAAAAAGAGTGTTTTTCCTACTGCTTGGAATTTCCCCTTCAACAGTATCCCACGGAAGCTTAACCATGTGATTATAGTTGGTTGCTGGAACGCAGTGGTTGAGTTTGCCTGAAATTCCCGTCACAACTGGATGCCCAGGACGACCGCAGATCATTCCTGCCTTTTCTGCTCTGGCACCAGAGTTGACACTCGGCTTGAATTTTCCTCAGTGGCAGAAAGGTCTGAAACCTTGGCTTCATGGCTCTCCGAAGAGAAACGCAAATCTGGATGAAGGCTCACACTGATTTCTGTGGGCAGGAACTCATCAGGAATTTAATATAAACTTTCAATATAATTGCTCTCAACAGCTCCTACAAGAGGCTGTGCTAGAGATGGCATGGTGCCACTTTTTTCCTTTCTGCCACAGATTACCGATATTGGAACCTTGAGGATCGGCTGATCCAGTGGTTTTTTTTTTTCAAAAGTGACTAAACTTATTACTTAGTTGAAGTACTTCACTGAGAAATGTAATTTACTCAATTTCCTACTTACCCCTGATGTAGTCAAACAGCAAAGACATTTTTTAGTCCAAGTTTTTCTAGTTTAATACAGGAGCTACAAGGGTAATGTTGATAACCCTAGAAGTCAACAGTCATCCCTAACCTTTATCTAAACTTGTGCAGACTGCTTTCAGCCCTTAATTCAAGTAGTGCCGACTTGTGGATGTGGTTCAGGGCACAGTATGACTTACTGTCAGAAAGTAATGCCATGCATTAGTTTAAACATTGGTTTAGACATTGCCTTCTCTGCAGAATCTGAGAGTCTGCAAATCACACAAGCATTTAGATACTGGATTACATTTGAATTCTACTCATAAACATTTTATATCCTACTCATTAACTTATATCTTCAAACACTCAAGATAAACAGTTGTTGATGCCTATTGTCTAAAAGTTTTGCCTGCTGCATTTGGCTGAGCAGTGAAGTTTTGTTCATTTTTATAGCTTACAGTAAGGCACATTGTGTCCTAAACAACATCGACAAGTTTGTGATACCTTAATAATAGCTTCACAGTGTGTTCTGAGATGTTTTGGTGATGTATTTACAGAAAAGATTTGGGTGACTACTGACTTCTAGCATTTGTTAGCTATGTCAGACTTGTAGTTCCAGTCCTAAAAAGAAGAAGCAAAATTTGGACTACAGACATGTCTAGAATATAGACCACAACTGGAGAAGCTTAAAACATTGTGTAAATTAGACTTGTAAATTAAACTACTCCTTAAATATGAGCATCTAAAAATATCATGTTCAAACTACTTTAGTGCTTCTAAAACATGACATCACATAGTGTGAGTGTGCGCTATTCCAGATTATATGCCAGTTCCAGTTTGATATCCAGTTCTGCATTTTATAATATCAGTAACAGATCAGTACCCTGTAACAGATCTCTGGAATATAACAGACCAAACCATTGATTACATTAAATCCTCATAGCTTGCATCCACAGATTCATACATCCTTGCCTTAAACAATAATTAATGTCGTAAATGTCGTAAACGTAATCAAGACCGAAGAAACTGATCATAAAGGGCTGCATGTTTCATCACCATTGGCATCCACTGGTAAGAATATGGTCACTAACACTAACAGTAAACTTAGCTTTTTGTAAAGCTTTATGCTACACGTTCTAACCTTTTGCTCTTCTGAGGTGATACAACCTCGTTTTTTCGACATGATATGAAGTCATGAATACAACAGGGATCAGCCCAATAAAATCAGAATTGGAAAATGTACACACACCATTGTCAAGACTGTGGATCTGGTATGTGGCTAAATGCCTATGGCTACTTTCCAGCAGTGAACAACCCCGAGTCCTGCTTTCTCTCAAGAACCACCGCTTTTCTCCGTCCTGTACCACAAAGCTGCATTGTTGCATGGACAACAATTCTTGTGGCCTACACGAAACAGATGGCCCGCTCATAGTGTCGCTTCAAAGAGACCGACTGCCATTTTCGGGGATGTAATTGGACCAGCTTTTGTCCATGTAGCCGTTCAAGCGACCGTTTAAAAGCTCCACAGTAATTAAGGGCCGTCTGGCCAACACATCGTGCGACCATTTGAAATCCAATGCACCAAATTGATCCATCAGGCAGGAGGGAATCAGCCTGTCAGATATGTTGTTCTTGAAGGAGCTTAAAGTTAGCTTAAACACATAATCTTGCCGACAAAATCAGGATGCTCGGGGTAAGCATCTTTTTTCTGATAATCTTGTGCAAATTCCTATCAGCTCTGAAGTTGTTGCAGCACAGAGAATTGTTTGGTTCAGTTTCATACCCTGCAAGTGAGCACTGCCATTTGCTTGTGTTTATTCAGGATAGGGCAGCTTGTTCTGATTCATAACTGTGAGTCCCTCCTCCGTGTTTGCACCAGAGGGTGAGCTTGAGAGTGCATGTGTATGAGTCGATACTGGATTATGATTTCGGGCAAGCAAGTGCAGCAGAGGATGTTTGTGCCTGTGGGTAGGGGTTCACTCCTTCTGCATATCCACAACCAGCCCTCCCTTCTCGGATTCAAACCTTACCTATAATTCTCTAAGTTTGGAAGCATCATTCAAATATTTGGAGTGTAATATAAAACTAAAGTTGTTATACACAAATGTATGAAATGGTTATAGTATAATACTAATACTGTGCAACATAATTAAGCGAAAGTTAACCATTTGTCACGCATGAACACACCACAGCACACCACACAGTGTGAAATTTGTCACCTGCATTTAACCCATTCACCCGAGTGAAGCAGCGGGCAGCCAGGAACACAGCATCTGGGGAGCAGTGTGTGGGAACGGTACTTTGCTCAAGGGTACCTCAGTGGTGCCACAGGCAGTCCTGGGATTTGAACCCACAACCTTCCGGTTACAGGGGCAACTCCCTAACAACTACACCACCAGTTGCCCTAATTAGCAGGAATATTAGATTATTAAAATATTTTTTAAAAAGTTCAAGAGGGATTTTTACCCAGTTATCTCCTCAGTTTAGTCATATCCGATACCACCCACTTGCTAGGTCTCATGTGAGTCACATGAAGTGCCTCCACATCTTTTTGAACTCCCATTAAATGCAACATTATTGGACAGCTCAACACAGGCAGAACACTAACTGCTAATTCTGTTACAGCTGACTAGTATCATATTAAGTAATGGGGGGAGGAGGTGGTGGTGTGTCATATCAGCCTAAAGCAAAGGAGGCCAGTTGTGCTCTCCTGGACTCCCAGACAGGATCAAACTTGCAATTTCTTGATTATAAGACCAACACTTAGACACTTTGCAGGCCAAAAAAAGGGAATAATGAACTGTCCAGAACGATGAACTGAGCTTCAAATGATTATATCACCTGCAGAATTAAAACAATCGACAACAACGGTGCTGGCATGATAAAGTCTGGGAACTCCAGGTGAAATAAAATATGTTGTTTAGTGTATTATTGCAACATAGAAACATCATAATCTGAAAAGTGATTCTAAACTTTTGAATGGACCGGCAGCAACATCCACACAGACACCACTGCAGTGTGTATCTGCATTTACCACAGAATTCCTCTCAAGCCGATTCCGCC
This sequence comes from Brycinus macrolepidotus, assembly GCA_037974445.1. Taxonomy (NCBI): domain Eukaryota; kingdom Metazoa; phylum Chordata; class Actinopteri; order Characiformes; family Alestidae; genus Brycinus; species Brycinus macrolepidotus. Next base: position 20,768,523 of record JBBPCZ010000089.1, on the reverse strand, counting down.
ATTCCCCAATTCTAAGTCACAAAATGTGGCAATAGCTACAAAGCATCCGGGGTGCATCCTGCTGTTACTGATTCGCCACGGAAACCCACTAAGAGCTTCCACATGAGCTGATGGAGATGATTCGGGCCTCCAGCAAGCCCTCATTCTTTCCCACCAAAATGGTCATGAATCAAGAACAAATAAGTGCACTGGCATATTTTGTAAACACAATGCGGCAGATGCCTTGCCCTGCTAGCACAGCTGAATCATGTTTGTGGATGTGGTGATGTGGGGGGGTGGAGGAAAGTTATTCTGGGTTGCAGTGAAGAGCTGCGCTGGTCAGATATGCATCTGTTTTTTGCTTGCGCTTGGGTACTGCTGACCACTGTAGTGTGTTTGACCCCGGGTTTATGGGGGGAAAAGAGAATATGAAACAGCAACTCCAACAAACAAAAAACATGAATTATCGCAATAATACTCAAATTAACTACAAAATTAAATATATTCCAAAAGATATTTAAGCATAGTAATGAAATACAATCTGGCCTAGAAGCAAATCTAGCTGCTAACATTATCATATATTTTAGACAAAAAAAAGGAGCTTAGTGATGTGTGGGTTGACCTGCAGGTCGGGCGGGATCAGGTCGTTGTTCAACGAATATTTGTGTGGGTCCGACGGGGCGGGTGGGCCCTCATATCAGGCTGGGTGGGTGCAGGTCATAAAATACCCTGATCCATGCAGCTCTAATGTCTACACTTCCACTTTAATTACTTCACTGAGTCCCAAATAACCAGTGGATACAATATGCCAAACAAATATGGGTCGTCTTCTTTTGAATCTAAATTGAAACTGGCATCTTTGCACCATGGATGCAATATATGAAAGATACAAAACAAAAGATTATTCCAAGAACTGTAGACTTTGAACCGCCCTCGTTGGAACATGACTGACTGCTTCTGTCTTTTAGTGGTTTCATCAAATGTCTAACCAATAGTGATAATTACTCCTTCTTTAAAAGTAGCAAAATATCACTTTCGAATCTTTCAAAGAGGCATTGTTGGCTGGGTTGAGTTAGCCCTTCTGCAGTCCCAGGATCATTTCTGTTCTCTGGTCAACAGAGCATGGATGGCCTCATTGTTTTGGCTTGGTCCAGTGCGTCTCCATTAAAACCCATGCTGTCTCACTTTGGTTCCTCGCCAGAACCCCCAAAAAAGTGTTCTCTAATCCATAACAATCTGCTGACTGTACAGTGCTGGGAGGGATGAGAGAACTCTGCAAAACATCTGCAAATGAGTAGAGCTCCTCCTGAGAAAATAAAGCCCTGCTTTGTTTCTTTTGCATTCTTGACTTCTGATGTTTCAGATTGCTCCGTTCACCAAAAGAAGGAAGGTAACCCAAGTGAAGGCAACCACCAGAAAAGAAGTTGCAAAGTGCTCTCGCACCCTTCGGGTTGTGAAAGCGATCTTCTTAAAGAAATTACAAGAAAACTTGCATAGGAGAGTTTGGGCTGTGTTGGAGAATAAAGGTGGTCATACTAAATATTGACTTTAAAGCTTGTTAGGATTATACAAACTCTTTCTGTGTTACATGCTGTATATACATGTAGGTTGCAATAAATCACTGTTGTCTCATTTTTCTAGCAAAATGTAAAGAAATGAGGAGCCTTTAACCTTTATGGTGATGCAGGTTTGTTGTGACAGTAGCCATTACTGCGTCAAACATTTGTTCCTTTCCCCAAAACAAGGGAGGTAACCCAAGTGAAGGCAACCTTACCAGTGGATGCCAATGGTGATAAAAGATGTTGCAAAGTGCTCTTGCACCCTATAAACAATCACATCTTGTAGCTTCCTTGGCGAGAGACCTCCACTTCCAAGAAGAGCGTGTTAAATGCATTGCCAGATATTTCTCCATTAACCTGATCAGAATTCAGTTTTCTTTTCAAGCAATTCAGGTGAAGATGAGGAGAAAGGGAGGTATAGGGTCAGTGTACGTATAGACCCAACTCACCCCTGGTGTGTTTCTGGTTTAAAAAGGGCAAATCGTCTCATACTGCGCGCCAATGAAAACAAGCTTTGTTGAGCCTGACATCTCCATGCTGCCTCTTTGCTGGAGGCGCTCCCCGGTCCGTGATTTCGCATGCAAAACAAAACAGGAAATTAAGCTCTGTCAACGGCCCTACGGTTGCCCAGGACGCGTCAGTGGCGCTTCATGGTTAAATGGGCCTCGATCCGTGACATTGTGATATTTGAATCAGATATAATTTCCCTTTAGCAACAGTTTTTTGGAACAGTTACTGTTTCATTTGGGTTTTAGCTCCAGCCAGGTCCCAAAGTAGTTTGCATGCGAAGCAAACAACTGCCTGTGGAGCATCAAGGAGCACCTCGGCACATGTGGAGGTGAAAACCATGCAGTCGTGTACAGAGCTGTAGCTGGGATCAAAATGTTAGCCATAATGCTGAATTGCTCATTTCCAATCTCCTTTTTTCAGCTCTTCATTGCTCCCTTTTTACCCATCCATAATGATTATGTACCATTTATATGTGATTTGTGTTTCCTCCAGTTCCCTCATACTGTTTCATAACGGGATCTGATTCCACTTACACATTATGATTTTCTTCATTCAGTTATTTCAATACTTATCAATTATTTTCAGCTGCAAATACATGTTGAAGCCATTCACATGTTTCTGGTATAATTTAGGCTAAAATAATGTAATATAGTTCTTATGCAACTTCGCGGTTTGTACTGGCCCTCAAATCAGCTCTCAGTATACAAGAACTTATTCTGTCATTTATATCACTGTAACTCCTACCACAATTCTGTTAAGAACATTTGATAAAGCGACACAGTGGGCAAACCACAGCTGCAAGTCAGTTCTAAACAACTGCTGGGTGGTTGGTTATGCTAACGTTTTCCCCACACTCTGCTAACCATGTATGTTTGAATTGTATTTTATTAGAGGTATGTGCAAAAAATCTTCTGAAGGTTTTTTCTGTATTTTTTTTGGTGTCCACATGGCTAGTTACGAGTATGGTCAATTAAGCTGCAGGTGTAATTGGCCCATATGTATGTCTTGAAGCTTGAATAATCAAACCAGATCTTCACTTGTCCATCAGAACAGTAACGCCACCAATTTAAATGCAAAATGGAGCATTCATGGGACAGCTGGGATTCAGTCTTGCATTGCAAACAAGTGCTGCATTTGAGGACTGATTCTGCTTTAGTCACTTACATGCCCAAACAATTGTGAGGCACATCCAAAGAAATGACTTTGGATAAAATGAACAACCAACAGCCATAATTCAGTAAATTCCAACACCTTTTATGTGGGGAAAAAATGTTTGGTCGTTGGAAAGAAACCCACATCTAAACCTGGTATGAGGACTGTAACAAGTGACAGGCGTATCTAGTTTTTTAACTTATACTCTGGCTGGTTTCCTGAACACAGATTAAGTCTAGCTCTTGACTTAAAATGTTTTTACCATCAATGGTGTAATTTAGTCCAGGTCTAGGCTTAATGCATGCCTGAGTGACCTGGCGTAGGGTCATAATATTTTCCACAGACTTGTATGGCAAGGATCGGATAGCTGCCAATGATTTATTAGGCCTTAGTGAAAAAATGGCATGTACATGACAAAATTTCAGAGCACAAATGATAAAACGCAGTCCTGTCATTTAACATGTGTCAAAACTGTTCCTTATGAGTTTTGCAACACCAGTGGAATCCCATCTGCAGCTCAGATCTCTCTTTCTCTCCCTCTCTCTGTTTTTTTTTTTTTTTTTTTAGCAAGACTTTGTTGGACGATATGAGTTAAACTGGTTTGAAATCAGCAGCTTTAAGAGCGACAGCATGCTCACTTCCAGCTAAAAGATTAATGAGTTTTATATGAAACCCACAATAGCTAAATCGTCACTGTATCAATCAAATGAAACACCAAAAAAAGAGAATCATCTTGAGCCATGACAGGAAATAAGAAAATGCCTTCACCTGGTAAAACCGTTTTAGATGTCCATCTGTACGGCCGTGATTTTATGTTGTGGGAAATGTGTTAGAGGTTTAAAGTGACAGCAGCTGTCCAGGGATCAATCAGTTTTATGGGCTGATACAGGAAGGCCCAACAGGATCTGGCCACAATTCCATGAAGAAATGACCCAGGCCCCAAACTGTCTCCAAAGTGCAATGCAGTAATTTGGCAGCATTTAGCTTCCAGTCTTGTGAGAATGTGTGTGTGTATGTGTGTGTGTGTGTGTGTGTGTGTGTGCGCATGTGTCCATAGCTTCAGATGCATAGGATTAAAAATCATTTTAAAAGAAAACTATAACTGTAGTTATAGTTTATAGTTATATATAGTTATGTAGTAACTATAGCAGTTAACTAAGCAGACTGCGATAATGTGTAAAGTGTCCATTTGTCATACGTGAACACACCACAGCACACAGTGTGAACAGTGTGAAATTGTTCTCTGTATTTAACCCATTCACCAAGTGAAGCAGCGGGTAGGCAGGAACACAGCGCCCGGGGAGCAGTGTGTGGGGACGGTACTTTGCTTAAGGGTAACTCAGTGGTGCCACTAGCAGCCCTGAGATTCGAACCCATGGCCCTCTGATCGGAGGGGAAACTCCCTAACCAATAGGCCACCAGCTGCCCCATTTTTACTTACTGCAGGCTGTAGGTCTGCTCTGGAATAAAAAGATTAAAACGGTAGTTTAGTCTGTTAGCAATAGTTAGCTAGTTTAATAGGCCAAGCAGATTAATCTCCTTTGTTAAACCTAGAAAAAAAGCTACTACACCTTCTGTGTTTGTGTGACAACTACGTATGTCTAACTAGGGCTGCCAGGTGTTTGTTACTGGACTGGAGAGTCTGGTTTTGAGCTCCGTAGTGCGGAGCCTAGTTAGTACTGCCAACCAGACATTAAAATGTATGATATGAGGCTGAAATGCCATTCTAACCCTGTCTAGCCTGGTTGCTGAGCTTCTTCTTATGTATATTTCTGTTAGATCTGAGATCTGTGTGTGTAAATGGCAGTAAATACAAGAAAGCGTGATATAAGAATATTTTTTTCGAGAATCAAAGCACAAAAAAAATACAGAAAAGCAGCCACTAAACAGGCTTAAATATACAAGAAGCCTATTTTAAACACAGTATATAATTCAGTAGATTACGCTGCAGAGTGAATGCATGTGGGTTTCTGTTATTTATTTTGTTTATTTTGTCTATTTATTTTCAGTTATTTATCATTTTGTTTATCATATATATAGATTCTATGTAGATCAGTTATTTTCATTCTGATGCTTGTCTCTTTTATCAATAAACTCCTTGCTTATTATTTCAATAAATACAGTGATATTGAAGTGTATGTAATGATACTCAAAGTTCTATATAGTTTTATGTCAAACAGCGTCCGTATTGCTATGATGCTGCAATGTAATTGTGAATGGTTCTGGTGAGAGAGGGTTTAATGGTAGTCATTTGAAGTATTTGAAGGTAAAACTTTTTTGCATACTGAATAACTGTTTAATGGCACGTTCCTAATGTAACATATCTTTAAGACTAATGATTAGTAGAAAACACATATCATGTGATAGGGCAGGTGGTATAAGCTGTGCATCCCACTACCCAGAATATATCATCAAACATCAATTATCACGCAGATCTAAACATCTGTGCAATGCTGAAATGATGCCAGTATCATCAAGCATACCGCCTTTCTGCTAAAGGCTGGCATCAGTCAAGAAAACCTGTGTACCACCTTAAGAAACTGGGATGACATAAGCTAGTAGTTAAGAGTTCGATAAGAAGCAGACAGGTGGAGAGTACCACTTAAAACTAAGGCCTCACTTTGTCAATTAAACGATTTCTCAGCCGTGCTACGGCAAACATTTGCTCAGTGCCACTGATTGCTTTTCAAGCTATTTATCCAACTGCTTCGCGGTTCTGGCAGATTCCAGATAACGACTTTTAGTCCATTTTACGTAGAGTGGAAAACTAATCTTCAAGGTATACAGCCTTTTTTTTGGGCTCGGTCCATGTTTACAAGAGTAAGAGATCCTGTCAGCACTGACTGATGGACACAGAATTAGAAAGTGTTTCCCCGCGCACTTAACAGGCGGGGAAAACCTCTTGAGCATGTGTGTTACCATTCATCACGATCAACCGCTGCCTCGCATACCCACTCACGCACACACATACACGCACTCACTTTATGAGTTTGACTGTTTGGAGAATTTGTGTGGGTTCACCCACAGCCGATGTCACGTTCTGCTGCGCGGCAGCCAGCACGACAGGAAATGATGTTGTTTAATGAGCATCTGCTGGGGAGATTTTTTCGGGTATGAGTGGTGAGCTACTTCTCTCCAAGCCTTCAAAGAAAAAAAGCCTTAAACGTGTCTCTTCATCTTTAAATTCTTTAAACGTACATTCTAATTACAACATAAAGATTAATGCAAAATGGTAGTTAGTTCGGTAACACTTCACAATAAGGCGACCCATATAAAGAGATTATAAAAGATTTATAATTCGGTTGTAGGCAGTTTATAAATGATTAATAAGCAGTTATACACAAGTTATAACCATTGTCATACACTAAAGCAGGCTCACTATTTGGCGAGATCTCAGATCTTAGCTTATCTTGTCCCTTTCCCAGGCAGAATGTTGAACTCTCAGCTTCATCAGGTTAACATGCTACTACCATTAAAACACCAGATCTTGCCAAATAGTGAGCCTGCATCAATGGATGACAACGGTTATAACTTGTTTATAACTGCTTAATGATTTATAAACTGTCTGCAACCTAATTAACAACCTGATTATGAATCATTTATAAACCCTTTCTAAGGGTAGTCTTATTGTAAAGTGGTACTGTTACCTCTTTCTTTGCACCCAAAGAGCTTTTCTTCAGTTTCTTCAGTAAGAAATTTCAAACAGGGCTTCTGTAAGCTGGGCTAGACTTGAATACTAGCATAAGCATGACTGGTTCCACCAAGCAGAATGATTGTACCACAGAATATGTGTTCCCAGCCCTAGTCCTGGAGCCCCCCTGCCCTGCACATTTTAGTATTTTCCTGCTCTAACACACCCACTTCGGCCCAGGAAATGTTTAGTTTGTCAGGTGTGTCACCATGCAAACCAGGCAAATGCACAGAGCTCTGGAGGTTAAGGGGGGGGGGGGGGGGGGGGGGGGGGGGGGGGGGGGGGGGGGGGGGGGGGGGGGGGGGGGGGGGGGGGGGGGG
>JBBPCZ010000089.1:20719033-20750715 GCA_037974445.1 Brycinus macrolepidotus | reverse complement strand
CTTGTATTGGAGTAACATTTGACCAGTGGTATCTGTACTTTCACTTAAGTACTGAATGTGAGTACTTTGTCCACCTCGGCCTACATAGCATTAGGCAGATAGTTTTAATGTTTTGGCTGATCAGTGTATCTTGGCTTGATGGGAAAAAACACAGTGACAGAAAAGCAAATAGAAAGTGCATCCAGTTATCAGCTATACCCTCACATCAGCTGACAGAGGAGGAAGGAAACTTTCCCCAGACTTTCAAAACTTACCTCCAGACAGATGGCAGTTCGAATTGCAATCTTATTTCCCTTCTGCAAGAGCTGGGAATGGAGTTTAGATGAATGTGGCAAGTTAAAGTGAAAGCACCAGTCTAGATGAGCTGTACTTTCTCTGGGGGTTTCGCTTACTTCTTTAAAAGCATGACTTCCAATCTGGTTTTGAGCCAACGGGGATGACAAGAAGCTAGCACATGGCATGGCAGGGGCAGATAGCCTCTGCCTGCTCTCACATCAGGCCTCATCTGGCTAGCCAGACTCAAACGCCCCACTATATTAACTGATTTGCTGCAGGGATATGCTGTTGCTTTACTGACGTGACAAATTAAACCTGTGTTTTTGTGTGGAAATGTCAAGTTTTTTGCTTACCCAGAACAATGTTTTTTTTTGTTGTTTTTTTTTTTCCCCCTGTCGTGTTCGGCAGTTTAGCAGGCAGAATGAGAAGCTGGATGCTATGAATTGCAGGACACCTTTTGTTTTGCCAAGTGGAGCTCTAACGGTTCGGTATAAGCCCCTCTTGTTTCTTGAAATTTTGTCTTTATTTATTTATTCATTTTATTTTTTTTGCATAATTAAGCTAGATCAGACAGGGGAGAGAACACAGAGGAAGAAAAGAGATAGAAGAAAAGAAAGAGAAAAGGAAAGGAGACAACTGAGAGAGAGAAAAAGGGAGAGACAGAAAAAGGGAGAGACAAAGAAGAGATCCAAATGAGAGTTGCTGCTAGGGTTTCATCGCTCCGACTGCTGCATCTGAAAAACAAGAACCAGCCACACAAACACAGAACAGAATACAAGCCAACAGCACAACAGCAACACTGTAACAGCACAACAGAAGCTTTAGTAGTTTGGGTAGTTTGGGTAGTTTTGTGTGCGTGTATGCTTATGTGTGCGTGAGCGTATATGTGTGCGCGTATGTGTGGTTGTGTATGTGTATGACTGTGTGTGTGTATATGTGTGTGTGTGAGTGGATGTGTGTGCATGTGTGTGTGTGTGTGTATAAGCGTGTGCATGTGCGTGTGTATGTGCATCCACGTATGCGTTAAACCTTCTATGTGTGTATGCCTATGTGTACATGTGAGTGTGCATGTAGTGTCCGAGTTTGTCTTGGAATGTTTTGTAACGAGCGTGAGGGACCACAACCACGCCGCCCCGGTGCCCCAGGGAGGCAGAGGAAGCCCTGGAGGCTGCAGGGACCCAGCAGCCCCACCGGAGGCTGGGAGACCCCAGCCGCACGCTGCAGGAGAGGCCATGGGCCAGCCCCAAGAGGCGGAGGGAGAGGGCCCCAGACATGGGCCCCCCGCGACCGTGGGATAGGAGCCCCCGACAGCCAGCGGCGACAGTGTACCCGCCCCTTGGCAGAAGCCGGCCATGTAGGCGCAGACAGAGTGCACGACCCTAGCCCCGCGTGCTCGGAAGCCACCCGCCCACCAGACAGGTGTCCCGCAGGCCCCCCGGGGAAGCACACACCACACCAGGCAGTGCCCCCCCCCCCCAGGGGGCAGGCCGACAGTCGGCCAAAGATGCCAGCCACCCACCCCAGGAGTGACCATGTGCCCCCCCAAAACGCCCCCTGCCAAGCCCCCCACCCTACCCCACCCTGCTTGATTTACATTCTAACTAAATTAAAGTTTATCTGATGTGGTTAACATTAAGATCTAGGCCAAGAAGATCAACTCTTTTGTACCTTATAGCTCGAAGGTTACATATAAATTCTGCATGCCTGTTATGCTGCTGTTAGTGTGTGTAATTTTGACCTGCCCTGGCACGTAAAGAGTGTTCTCCTGAGTGCTGGATTTGGTTGATTTCACTTAATTCAGAAATGAATTATATGTCAATCAAAGTTTTGATAACTGATTGGATAAGAGGAGACATGGCATCATTAGGTAAGGTAGATTAGATTCTATGCCATTTTACACACCAAAAATTAGACAAACCAGCTGAAATTGTGTCCACCTGCCGAAGCACTTTTTCGCCACTGAATCCAATAAGAGTCCACCCATTTCACTGTAGATAAAGGACAGGGCGGATGAAAATCGATGAGAAACCAGCCACCTCAAGATCCCCAGCCACTATTTTGCTCGATCCTCCAACATTTTGTGCCGCCCTCCCTCAAAAGCAAAGGAAGAAAAACATATTTTGCATTTGTCCAAGCAAATGGCCCGTAAACTGCCAGTCTAGACCCGTGTCGCAGTTTCCTTAAAAACAAGCAGGCATAATGCCCCAAAAGGCTCAGTACACCAGGCCTTCAAACTTACGAGACTCATTCCTTTCCGTTCTTTCCCTTACAAAGCATGGTAGTTTCTCAATCCCCTCTGCAGTTTCTTTTTAAAGAATGTGAAAGGCACTGCTCTGCCCATTAATGTTTCAAATCTCTGCTCTTTCCACCCTTCTAGTGCCCCCTGCGTTCAGAGACCTAACCGTGTTCCATCACGGTTATCCGGAATGTCAGCAGAAGTTGGCCTTTATGGCTGAGCTAAGGTCAGGCTTTGCGGTTTATCTGATGTGGTTAATATTAAGATTTGAGCCAAGGGAACTGTTCCCAGCCTCCAAGATCAACTTCTATTCAGAGTCTTTTGTAGCTTATAGCTCCAAGGTCATATATAAATTACGCATGCCTGTTAGGCTGCCGTCAGTGTGTACGGCATTTGTAATTTGGACCTGCCCTGGGATGTAAAGAATGCCAGAGCTTTTTATTCATTCACAACTCCCCCTGTGGTTCTTGTACCACCATGGGGGTTAAAATATTCAGCAGGTCTTCTTTTCTACTCACAGTAAAAGTTCATTCTTCTTACAGTTGGCCCACTGGCATCGCAACACCATAGACTTGTACTGCAATAGTATCTTTTTGACACTGTTCTCTTGGGTTCATGATGGATTTGCATTACTGGGATGGAAAGATCATCTGAAACTTGGCAGATGGTCCTTCGTAAACAGAAAGACGTAAAAGCTCAGAAATCCATGTGTGCATTAACGGTGGATCGAGGGTAGATTCTTCTGAAATAATTTGTTACATGCTTTATTGTTTAAACAAGTAATGTGAAGTAATAGCCAAAAATACTGCCTGACTAAAAGCTGCCCCCCGTAATCATGGCATTAATAACTGCTACCCCAGATGACTCCCTTTTTGGTACCATTAATGATGACTTAATACAGTAGCTACTTACAGCTGTGTTTTGCCAAGCAGGATGGATTTGTTTGGCCCCTTAAGCCTTGAAATTGGCAGACATAAGAAAAAAAAAAGACTCAGAAATATTTTCCTTCTTCTATAATGCCATAGCAGAATTTCGCCCTAGGAGAAGCCAGCGTATACGGACTGGATGACTGATTACAGTTGACAAGCTGTTTACCATTGCTGGGCTCTGCTTTCTCCACTTTATCTGTGTGTTCATTACCTCAGAGAGAATGTTGCATTTCCTAGCAATGAATGACAGAGCAAATAAAGGAGAGTTAAGGATATTGGCAATAATTAATCGATTTTGCCTTCTTTTTTTTTTTTTATTTAGTGGCCAAATGGCCTTTGCAGTCCTACTTTGATTATGTGAAACCAGAGTTGTCAGGTTGGTTCTGTAGTTTCCAGCCCAAAAAATGGCCAGAATCCACCAAAATGAATGAAAAAGTGTCAAAAACAGTATCAGGATTATTGCCATAATACTAAGCATTACAGCACTGAAACCAACATGACATCTATAATAAACTGCTGGGTACATTTATTACTGTTAGCATGCCTTCAGGAATATACAGATAATTAATTAAATTGTCACCATATGGAACTGTCCATTTTTTTGTGTTTACGCTCAGTGGTACAAAGACCCAAAGATTTTTAGCATTACTTTTTTTAGATACCCTGTCAAATATTACCCCAGAAACATCTGCACAAAGAAATGAATTAACAATAATGAAGGGTATTTTTTGATTTTTTGATTTGTAAGTGTTTTCACTTCTATAGTCTATGCTTTTAGAGGATTACTGTTTTGTATTTAAATGTGTCAAATATGCTTGAACATATGATCCCATGTAATCAGAACAAATAAATGACAATTTTGCAAGCATGGAAAGAAGCCAAACTCTTTCCCATATGCAGTTTTAACTTGCTTATCTTTACAGTCTATTTCAGTCAGTAAAGTCAAGTGAGCTGGATATCCATGCCTTGTTTTTGAGATTGTGAACAATTCTGATGGACGTGATAAATACTCTAAACAGAAATGGATCAAATGTCAAAGTTTATAAAACTGATTGAATGTGAGGACATGTGGGTGGCGTTATTAAGCAGTGTAGTTTACTGATTTTATGTACAAGCCAAAGTCATGACAAAAGACCTCAAATTCTGCCCATCCGCGAAAGCACTTTTCCCACTTTTTCCCAATCAAAATCCAAAAACCCTGTGGAAACTCTGTGTGAAATCAGCAGATACCGCAGTGTAAAATTAGCTTTGTTTATTATTTGCACCCTTTTCCCCAGTCAGTGTGTTGAAAATGTCAGTGCATGTAAATTTTGACCCGCAAATTTTCTCCCAGCAGCTTCGCAAGATCCAGTGAACCGTTTCTTCACCTCAGAAAAGGAATTCATCCGATTATTGCCTCAGCAATATTGATAGTCCAGCAAGCTCAAATTCTTTCTGACCTAAGCATCCTGAGTGTCCACTGGAGTCGTGTTTGTCTAGAGTAATGTGACTCAAAGCCAAGGTCTGCGCTGGAAAATGTGAGTCAGTAGTCATGTGGTGCCGGGCGTTCCCCTTTGCTCTGCAGAAGCAGTGCAGCCTTGGATGTCAGTCAGCAAGAACCACCATGCTTATGGCAACGCTTTGAGTCAATGATAAACATCACTGGTGAGACTCACTCCAGGCCCGAGGTCATGGAGATTGTCAGTGAGGTTGTTGAGGCTGCAGCTCATGTTGGCTAGACCGCATACAGTATGTTCCATTCAAGCTGGTTCACCAACTAATTTACATTTTACTGGAAAGGAGACAAACACGTAATGAGACAAAACTGTAATGAAAAGACATCTTTCGGTATTAGCATGGCACAGGTAAATGCTGTCTCTTTTTGATGTGTGAGGAAGAAGCAAAGAGGAAAAAAGGTGAACGGCATCAAGGGAGGAGCCAGGACTCTTTAAAAAAACGGGCTCTCCAGGGAAGAGAGAACAGAAAGTAGAACAAAGAATAAGACAGCGAGGAGAAGAGAGAGAGCCTATGGTATTATTTCAGCCCAAAGTGTTTGTGGTTTTGTTTCTAATAAAGCTCCCTCGTGCACTCGCGCTGGTGTCTTAATGCGTTCCTGGGTGTGTTTAGGCTTCCAAGCCTGTGGGCGTCGTCCGTTCCCTGGGCCGCGCTCGCTATATATATATATATATCAAACGTGAACGCTCAGGGCCTACTAGGCCCTCAGACGTCAATACCTGTCTGAAATTTTTTGTTCCTTCTTATTTAATAGACACTCTTGTTTTATTGTTAAATTTGGGATCAAAATGGTTAGAAAAATCTTTAAACAAACTGGTGATTTTTTTTTTCCCCTTTAAAAATTTCTGTAGATACAACCATGTTAGCTCTACCCTCGTTTAGGTCTTTAAGAGCTGGACAAAAGGCCGTACTCATTAAATTAATTAGGAAGCAACAGTGGAAATCAATCAGATTTATTTGCACTGGGTGGAACCAAATGTGTGAAATGGAAACACTACTCTAAGCTTGGTTTCCGTATATGGACCATATGGACTGGGAAATGAATCCTAAATTTTAAAACAGTTTTATGTGCTACATTTAACTCTTTTGTTTGAAAAATAATGAGTTTTCCATGATACAGGCTCTTTGGCAGTCGTTTATGCGAAAGCTCACCTGTATACTACTGAAGCAGACGTTATCTTTCATATAGGGCATTTATTTACAAAAGCTTACACTACCACCTGGGTCACAGAATGATGACTTGCAGTAATATTCACTGATTCCTTTTTTTTATTTATTATACTTATACTCCTATTTGAGTATTGCAGATGTTTAAAGATTTTTAAAGCTCAAGCCATAAACCGGATACACACAATCTTATATAAAACATTTGCAAAATAAAGACTATGTTTTTATGAACTAGACATCACAAGTCCCTGACTAACCATTACTTTGAACTTTGTTTAATTATGCCTTGCCAACTTGTCTGTACCTCTCCGAGCATGTCTAATGCTGTGCTCACGCTAGGAGCGGCAAGAGCGTCAAAGTGACCAGAAGTCATTCATTTTCCATGTGAACATCTCTTGGTGGCGAGTCTTAGACTGTGTGGGCGTCAGAACAAAGTTGAAGTCCGGGCAACTGTATGGTAATGAGCAAGGACGTGGTTCGGCCTATCAATCAGAGTATAGAAGGGTTCCGCTCTAGAAAACCGTGTAAACTTTTGTTCCCACCAAACAATAGTTTCCGAGTTCAATGGAGGAGAGGTTGATCAGTGCTGCGGAGGGTTTTTGCATTATTTATGACAAGTCTTTGTTTGCATATAGGGACAAATATAAAAAGAAAGATGAAGCATAAACCAAGGTTTCTGAAATATAGCCCGCCATGTTACACATTCTAAAAAGAACATCCATAGCATTTGTCAGTGTCATTGGCAGGGAAAGTATAGTGAGTTACTTATCTCTTAGTACAAGAATAGTTACTAAATTATATGTTTTTAGATAAATGGCCGAGGTATGTGGTATTCTAATTTGTAAGTTGGCTATTTCAGGTACTGATAACATTTGCACAAAATTAAGCATACAGTCAAGCAATCTCCAAATAAATACCTACCTTGCTAGAGCTGCCCTAGACAAGTGTTGTTATTGTGAAAAAAAAATGTCTAAGCTGTGTCCTCGGCTGCAAAACCCACTACCAGGTTCTTTCTGGAAGTAATGGCCGCACAAGAATTGTTCTTCAGGAGATTTATGGATTGAGTTTCCATGGCTGAGCAACTTAACACAAACCAAAAATCACCATAGGCTATGCTAAGTGTTGGATGGAGTGGAAGCACGCAGTCACTACACTCTGAAGCACTGAAAAATCACCAGGTGTTATAAATGACACGTCGCTATCTAAAAATTTCAGGTGCAAGTCTGGGTTCAGTGCATGCCAGGAGAACACTACCAACTCGAATACAGAGTGCCAGTCATAAAGTTTGGTGGAGGAGGAATAATGGTCTGGGGCTGTTGTTTATTTTTGTGCTAGGCCCTGTAGTTCCAGTTATGGCAAGGGCGTAGGTTTGATTTTGACACTGATGGGGACACAAAAGTAGTAACTTTACTCCAGCCATAGTAAAATCTTTCATACATTAACATCAAAGTACATGTACACAGTACATATGGGGGAACCTACAAGCTTGTACTGTCATCTACATTACCTATAACGAAGTATCGCAATCACAGAACACAGGAAATTCTTTATTTTAATTTGTAACCTGACAGGAACCTTGAAGACAGGTACTGTAACCTTTTCAAACCAATGATCTAGAAATTTGTATTTCCACATAAACATAAAAAATACTGTTAACTATATCCACATCATAAATACAAGGAGTCGGTGTACCGCGCAAACCCTAGTCTCTTACTGAATCAACACCAAACGTGATGTGCTCCGTTTTTTCAAGCACAGAATTGTTAGTATAAGGACATCCTCTTTCTCGCCTACATCCACACAACTGCTGGACTGGGCTTTGGCGCTTCACCATTACAGATTAACTTTTTGTGTTCGAAACACTGACAGAAAACAGAGGTTTTATTTGAATTTTGTGTTTACACTTACTGAGTATTGGTACCATCCCTACCCAGTTCTATGCCCTTGAGTTAAGGCAAATATTAAAGGATGCAGCTGTGTTCTTCTGAGTTTGTGGCTAGACATTTTCCTGACATTTGGGGAAGACATTTTCCTGTGCCTGCACAAAGTAAAATCCATAAAAACAAGTTTGCAGAGCTTTGTGCAAAAGTACTGGACTGCCCAGCAAAGAGCCTTCAAGGGCAAACTCAATGAACCTCAGTGGGATGAACTGGAATGTGGACTACGAGCTAGACCTTAGCAATTAAGATCAGGGCCCAAACTCACTAATTGTGAGCCTGGTCTGTCTCGAGTCTGAATGGAAGCTACCAGGCATCAGTATTTTGCCTGGACTTCCTATAAATCAGTAACAGTAAGTAAAATTATTTTATAAGTTGTGTTTCAAAGAAAAGGTGGACTTAAAAATGGAAGTGAATCAAGTTTCCTGAGTCAACACCAAATGCTGACTCACTTCTCAAGGGTTTTGTGCAATTCACTCACCCTCATTGCTAACTGTTTGTCAGAGACAAGCTCTGACATCTCAGAGGATTGTGAGAATGCACAAACTGAGGTGGAGTGCTGTGGGTGAGGGTTTAGAGGGTCAGCTGAGACTGGGTGTATCTATCTTTCTGTCTTTGCCTTTGCCTTCTAAAGCCAAGAAAAAAAATGACAGCTCGGTAATTGATGTGGTTTTAGTCCTTGTTTTCAGGGGAAAAGGGTGTGTTTCAAGTCCATTTTAATACTTGATATTTTCTGGCGCAACTGAATTCACATGCACCCTGCACTTGACAACAGTGCTAACAGTTGGTTTTACACACTTTTCCCAGAATGCTATTAAAGCTGTAAGACCAAAGCATTTATTTTGATGTTTTGTTTCTTCCGCTTTATTCAGTTGATTTCTAATTACTGGAATGCCATTTTTAGATTTTTCGCAAATCACTATTTGGAGTAAGCAAACACATGAACAGCAATATATACCACACTTCAGTTTCCTTCAATCACCATTCGCAATATGAATACCATTCTGAACACATTTGCATGCTTGCTCAGAGCGTCCATCCAGCTATAAAGGATCATGGATGAACGATGCACTTTGTTGCCAAATGTGAACATCTGTGAGTTAAAGTCTCTTAATGAATCACAGATGAAACATTATGGAATGATTCAAAGTCTACATCAAGTCATCTTGTACAATCTGTGGGTATTTAACAATACGTGTGGGATGCAAGATAATCTAATCTAAAAAGTAAAAAAATAAAAAAGTAAATAAAAACAAAAAGCTTTGGTCTAATCATGAGCCAAAACTCATTTGTCCAATAGCAAGTCATGCAGCTGGTGTGTGTCTTTATGGGTTGCATTATTTTTCCTGCCATCATGCTCTACAGTCACTGATAAAACTAATAATACCAACTAGATCAAACATGATAATAGTGTAGCAATAAAAGCATTTAAGCACGTTATTTGTAATTACTTAATGTTATTTTTGATATCATTGTAAGTATTTAGAATACATTTCATAGCATTGTAAGTTTTGACATATACAGATGTCAGACCCTTTGTTGGACCACTTTTGATAGGAACAAACCACTGCATACCAAGAACACCCCACAAGACCTGCCACTTTGGAGATGCTCTAACTTAGTCGTCAAACCATTTGGCGATTGTCAAAGTCACTCAGATCCTTACACTAAAGTGAATGTTCACTTGCTATGTAATATATATCCCACCCCTTGACAGGTGTCACTGAGTAGTGATCCAGCAGGTCAGTGGGGTGGGAAAAGGTCTCAGGGAAAAAAAAAACTTGACTTATAACTAGCAGGTGTGTTAATGAATCTCCTAAGCATCAAAAATGTTCTTATATGAAGTCTCCTGAAACTAAATAAAAAGGCTCTGACTTCAGGTTATGGTTAATGACAACTCCACAATTCTGAAAAGGATATAATATTCAGTGCACTTCTTCTAGCTGCAGTGTAATCAGAGATAATGTCAGCATATGCAGGTGAATATAGAGGTACATTATTAATATGGAAATTCTGTAGCAGACACGGTATGAGAGCTGACTTGTTGAGAGTCCCTGTCATGTTGGAAATAAGGGTAGGAGAGGATATTGTTCAGAAATTTGAAAAGCAAATGAAAAAAATGGATGTTCTCAAATGTTCACTCATGTGTATTTTTCAAAACAGTTTTTTTTTTCCTGTTGGTTCTGTATTTTACAAGCTCCATCCATGCATGCAGAGATGTGATGTGCAGATGTTCAAGTGGAGCCTATTGCACTCAGGAGAGTGAGCGAGAGAGAGAGAGAGAGAGAGAGAGAGAGAGAGAGAGTTAAAATGATCCAGCCCTAGAGATAAGCTACACTGAGTGTAACAGCAGCTGGGGCCTTCAACACATTGAGTCTGAATATCCAGAAATTTGGGCTACAAACCGACATGTCAGAATGCAATTACTAATGTAATTTTGCCTCCATATTAGTTTTATACAGATTTCTCTATTATTTCCAACAAAAACAATTTAATTTATACGCCTCAAGATGTCAATTTGTGCATCAATCAATAAACAACAAATTTCACATTCCAACTAAACTCCACATGAATACACACATGTTACACCATTAAAAAGAGATGAAAGAGACCACATAACATTTTCTATTCATGTGATAAAATATTGAGCACATGTCTAAGAGGCATGAAGAAAAGAGATGAGCACAAGCCAATGAGAGTGAGGGAGGAAACTCAATGGGGACGAGGTGGGAACAAATAGAACAACAACAATCAAAGAAAAGTCCACATGCTGCATACACCTGGGAAAGGGAGGAGAGGCTAGTAGAAATCTGGCAACATGAAGAGGTCTTGTTTGATGTGGAGTCCTAAAATGAACAAACTGTCCTTTTCTTTCTGCGCGCATGAGTGCCGCATAATTTGGGATTGTATGTAAACATTAGTTCAATCATTTAATTTATGATAGGATATTTAGTGTTGTACTTCAGCATAATAACAAATAACACTGTTTTAAAGAATAAGAAATTATTTGACACATAACCTGTAAATCACACGGAACTGAAAAAGATTCCCCCAACTTCTCTCTCCAGAAGTGGTATTTTTTCATTATCCTGTATCCTGTACATGCATATAATATATATATAAATATATATACATACATATATATATATATAGAGAGAGAGAGAGAGAGAGAGCAAAAGCATTAGGTCAGGTTACTGATGTTGGACAATTCTGGACAGTTCTGGATCACAAGCACCACTTGGTGCTCTCAATGGTATCCATCACTCCAAAGAAAACAGTTGCACTGCTTGGCAGCTTAATGCTAGGGGGACTTTATACCCCTCAAGTCAATGCTTAACATCAGGCATTAGGACTTAAGGCTTATGTGTGGCTGCTCTAGAGTGCCCTGTTGTATTAATCAAAGCTTTTTTATTGAGATTATACAAAATTTCATGACACAATATATAATGCCTACTATAGTCATGTGTGCATCAGAACTGGACCATGGAGCAATGGAAGAAGGTGGCCTGGTCTGATGAAACATGTTTTCTTCTACATTACATGGATGCGTGTGCGTTTCTTACCTGGGGAAGAGATGGCACCAAGATACACTATAGGAAGAAGGCAAGCAGGCAGAGACAGTTTGATGCTCTGGACCTCATTTTGCGGGATAATGTTCCCTGCCACACTGCAAAGATTGTTCAGAAATGGATTGAGGAATCTGTAAAAGAGTTTAAGAGTTGACTTGGCCTCCAAATTCCCCAGATCTCAGTCTGATCAATCATCTGTAGGACGTGCTGGACAAACTAGACTGATCTATGGAAGCATCACTTCATAACTCACAGGACTTGAAGGATCTACTGCTAACATCTTGATGCCAGATACAACAGCACACCTTCAGGAGTCTTGAGGAATATAAAATATAATACCCAGACACCCCTTCTTATGAATAAACATTAGTCAAAAATACCCTGTAATCTTCAGGCACAGGTGTTATTACAAGTATTTACAAGTTATTACCTTGAATTAGATTTAAAAAGATCATAATTTACAAATTGTTGACACTAAGTCTGACCAAAGGCTAGGCCGACACCTTTAAAACACTTTCTTGTTGGATTATCTCTGTAATATCACTTTTTTTTTTTTTTTTTTAGTTCAGGGTGGTTTGCTGAAAGTGAAACTTCATTTTCATGCCCCTTGCTTGCTTTCATGGTTAGTTTGTCCTCCTGCTTTTTTATGAAACAGCTTGTTATGGTGTTGTCTCATCCTGTAACCTATGGACATGCTGTAATTACTCTAACATATTCCAGATGTCTTTTGGTGGTGCTCCCCACATGCACATGATGTGCAGTATTTATAACCGCCTGACAAACTGTTGTAGTGCAGTAAAAAAGCTCACAAGTAGAGGGTGAGGACGAGTGTGTGTCACAAGGAGAAAAAGGCATATTGAAGTACACACTGCTAATCACAGAGAGCAGTGCAGCCCATAACTGGCCCAGCAAACCCTGGCCACCAAACACTCACACTCACACACCCACACACCCACACACACAGTGCATAAATGCTCAGGAAAAAAACAAACCAAACGAACACAAAAAAGACGACTGTGCATGCAGACAAGCTCCGAAAAGTCACAAATGCTTGGGAAAAACAAACAAACATGCATGCCAACCAATGCATACAGGCAAAAACATTTACATGCATGCAGGGATTCAGAGCCGAAATGCTCATGAATAAAAAATAAATCAAGCTCAGAAATCAATTAAACCACAGAGCTTGCTTCAGAGCTAACTAAGCTCACACAGAGCTCCAGGCTCCACCGTCACTACCGTCACCACAGCATTTACGGGCTGTTTTAGTGTGAGGGTCTCATTCCTTTATGGATGTTTAAAGGAAAAAAGGAAAAAAGAAATACATTTAAAAAAAAACCCTTCACCGTTTCCCAGTTTAGGTGCTTTTCCAGAAACAACAAAAAAGTGCTAAGAACGTGTTTAAGATTTCATGCAGTGCTGAGAGGCAGTGCATCTCGACTGAGTGCGATTGTTCAGGCTCTTCTGAGTAACGAATGGCCTAATGCCTCTTAAGAGCCAACCCTCTATTGTTCCGGGGCCAGGCAGAGCCTCGGAAGCGCATAAATATATATTTTTATACATATATGGAAAATCAGAGCCCATTAAAAATACATGGAGGAAAGTGGATGCACTAGTGTTCCCTCTGTTGTCTAAAATTGGCCGAGCATTATCTGGCGTTTGGTGAATTATTTAGCGGAGAACTTTTCTTTTATAGGGAAATTAACTGAGCGCCGCACAGATCTGTGGGGATTAAATGGTGTCTCTTGGTAATTCTCTCTCTCTCTCTCTCTCTCTCTCTCTCTCTCTTTCTCTCTCTCTCTCTCTCTGCTCACAGCTGTGATTGCAGAAGTGCTGAAGGTCTGTGAAGGTCTGTGATTTGTGCAGTTTGACTCAAAGGGTGGCCTTCAGCTCTGAAGCAAAGTTCAATTAAGGACAGTAACAAACTTTGCCTGCAACTCAAGCTGTACATCCTTCTCAGGGTTTACAATTTTGTGGAGGCAAAATTTTTCTTTCAAGCAACAAACGTATGAAGTTTTGGGTGCCCCTGGTCAAATGACATTCTCTGTGAAAATAAAAACCCATCCTCTATAGTGAACACACTTACATATGGCATTTTCTGTGAATTTTATGTGCATGAGTTCTATTTATTTTCTGAGTTTAACGTTAAAAAGGTGAAAATAACATAAATTGTAATGTTCCATACTTTAACCCAAGCCACATTTTAATTTTTTTATTTCGGTGTGTTAAAATCAGCAAATAAACATTCCTCACAAACCTGGTTGAGTATAACGAAACATAATATAGTTTAAAAGGCCAATGACCTTCCTTTTTCCTGCACTTTATTTTGTGCACTGAGGTCCAATTATAATGTTAATGCAGGTTTGCGCTTCGCAGCATAACTTATTTTCCACTGCAATTTTCCAATCCCTCTTTATTCATTAGAATTAAACAGGTTGTTTTTGTTACTGTCCTATTTAAGACTGACACGTAATGAGCTCCGTTCTGATTGACTGCCCTGCATTGTGCCTCCTTCAAAAAGTCTGGACCGAAACACTCATTATAGTTTCGGTGTGAATGACCAGGGCTAAACTGCTGTAGGCTGAATAGGCAGATTATTGTAAAGGTACATTCTGTCCACACAACATTAAACTCTCATTCCAACAAAATGAGAAAAATCCCTGTGATATGGGCCCTTTAATAATCAGAAAATTCTTTTAAAAATGATGTGTAATAATGGATCTGCAATGAACTGGCGAGCTGCCCAGGATGTTTCCCTGCCTTTTGCTTTATGACCAATGGGATAGACTTCGGTACCCCCTGCAACCCTGATTAAGATAAGCGGCTCAGATAATTAATGAATGAATGAATGAATGAATGGTGTGTTAATTAGAGGGTGAATGAAGGGTTGAGTCTGGACTTCAGCTACGAGCATTCAGCAGCTGAAAGCAAATCAACACAATTTATTCCACTGTTGTAGCTTACGGCAAAAGTTGGATTGGACAGGACGTTTGACAAAACGTCCTGATTTTTCCGTCATTACGCTATTGAAAAACGTGGAATAGCTGGTTTACCGTCATCCATCTGCCATCATAATGAAAACGCAACGTGGCAGTTAACAGATGATATCAGTAAGACAATCAATTTTAGATGCCAGTAGGCCTTTTCCATGCACCACATGAATGAACTGTACCCAGAGCAGTGTTAGATTTGTAACTACTGATAAATACACAAGTGGGATGAAGTCATGTGAACTTGAAAACACAGTAATCATGCAAATGGTTAGTAGCAACAACAGCATAATTCAGCGTAGGAGCAGTTAATGTAGCATATAAGTTGTTTAATATGTGCTGTGTGCCGCTGAATTATGGCTCATTCTGAAATAGATGGCTACTGTAAAATATCACTAATAAATGGAACTATTTATGACCCACTTTTTGTTTAATGCTATGGAATTCGACACCAGACATGTGAGCCTCTCCTAGGTCAACGTGTTATATCAGGTTAAACAGCCCATAGACTACAGTGTGTATGGTAAGTAGTATTACTCTTAAGGCCAAGCATCTGGTCATATATAGGGCACATATGTGTCCCATAAAAAAAAGATCATACAAAATTCCAAGGATTCTGGAAGCGTGCGGCTTCTTAACGCATCACTTCCTCTGACACTGCTGCTCTCCTGCACTTCGGGTTGCGCTGAAGATGTTCGAGTAACAGCCAAGAGTAAAAGGGGCAGTAAAGTCGTAGCAAAGAAAAAGAAAGAGGAGGAATGAAAGGTGGAAATGTGGAAAGCAATAATTAGACTGCAGAATGTATTTCTGATTGATGGAGCCCACCATCAGCCCCCTGAGACACACATCTACACACCACAGTCAAGGATGATGACAAAATGCTTTCTTGACTACATATATATTAAAGTATCAGAATCAGAAAACTGTATTGATCCCGGAGGGAATTTCCTATGTCACGACTGCACAGACACACAGAGACACGGAGACAAGAACAATATAAAGTCTAAATAAATCCAATAAAAACTGCAGTAAACCCACAAAATGAAGTACACTATGATATACACACAAATGCTGGGGTGTTAATACTATAGATAAGTAACTTTCAGTTAAGTGAATTACTAGTAACACAAATGGTGGTTAGGGGTCTGTTATTGCACGTAATAGAGATCAGTAGAACATAAGTAATATTGACATAAGTAGTGATATTCACGTGGTAAGACTATTGCACGTGATAATTTACATTTAAAGCATTGAAGCGACTTCCATTCTTTAACTACAGGGGACAGTCTCCCTGGAGCAACTTGGGGTTAAGGGTCTTGCTCAGGAACCCAGTGGTGGTGCTGAAGGAAGGATTCGAACCAATGACCTCTTGGTCTAGAAGCAAGTATCCTACCCACAAGGCCACCACCTCCCCTAAGATATTGCACATAATAAAATGAGAAAGCAGCCAATAAGAAAACTGCACATGGTAAGACTAGTGAACATTATAAGATATTGCACATAACGATAATGTTTTAGCAACCGCTACAAAAATTGTGATTGTAATGTTATTGCACAGGGTTAGACTGTTTCACATAAGAAACTGCATATAATAATAATATTTTAGCAACCAATAAGTAAACGATACTACACATGGTAGACCACTGCACATAATAAAAAGGTAATGATGCACATAATGATAATAATTTACACACAATAAGAAATTGCAACAAAGTAGCAGCAGGTTCTTGCACAGATTAATGTGTGGGTGTGTGACAGGGGGAGGAGTTATAGAGTCTGATGGCGTTCAGTGGAGCACTTTATGCTGGTGAGTAATTTGTTCTTTAGGGCTGGCCAGGTAAACCTCTGCATTCTGTGGTGTGAGGAGCACAGCAGGAGAACAGACCTGCTCAGCACGGGGTGCAGCACATGTGATGCAACAGCACTTTGAATTATTGCAGGCGCTCCCACGAATCAACTCGTCGGACGGACACCCCACCTGACCCTCACCCACCGAACCAATGTGAATCCCTCCACAAACCCTGCTTACCCAAACACTCGTCATCTCCTCCTGAGTCCACTGCAGCCATCATCACACATCATCTCACTCTGAACATTGCTTTAATTTCCTGTTCTCACCCACATTCCCTTACGCTGACCTTTCGGCCATCTGTACCACCGTAACAAACAAAAGAATGCTCTCAGACGACGCAGTCAGGCTGAAGGGGGCAGGGGGGCGCTTCTAGGCTCACATTTGGCAGGCCTGGCGCTCAAGCTTCATGGAGAGGCTCAGATGTTTTTTGTGGAGCATCCTCTGCCGCCCTTTGCCCCCGTAGTGGGAAAGTGACCCTGGGAGAGCAAAATTGTTTGAATGGGGAAAACTGGCGTGCTAAACTGCCAAGTGCCGACAAGATGATAATGACCTCTCTGCTTGAGGCCTGGCAAATGAGGTGCTGGCAATGTGGTAGAATACGTGGGGGACAGTAGAGACAGAGGGGCCATTTTTTCAGACTTGGAAGATGTCAGATCACTTAAAATGGGACAAACAAAAGTGAAGAGTAAGAAAAGAAGAAAAACGCTGGAGTGGGATCTTTTGAGTGCAGCAAGCATTGAGCTTTATCTGTTCATGCAATACCCAGGCTCATAACCCAATGCCTTTACAAATAGATACCATTTGTATTGTCCTTTAGCTAGCTTGTTGCTTGGATGTATTTGGATTTTTAAGCTGTTACTGCTTTTGCTGTCTTATCGCTCTTCGTTTTCTGCCGTTTGTCTACACAGTCCTTTTGCTACACTTGTACTTTGTCAAGGAAAGTTATTTTAAATTATGGATCTTGAGAGGATCTCTGTGTGCTTTGCCCCAGCCATGCCTTTTTTCATTTGCATGCTTTGTACACCAGGATAAAGGCATGTGCTAAATCAGTAAATGTGCTGAAAGTGTACTATTGTGTAAGATTCAAGTTATTTGCAATATTTTTCCTACAGTATAACAGTTAGCTTTCATAATAGTAATGAGGTACACTATACAAAGTGGTATAGGGCAGAAAAGTGGAACATGAATTGAATCGTTTTTGAGATTTGAAATGATGTAAAAATGCTTTTGTTCATTTAAACCATTTATTAGATTTTGACAAACTAAAAATAAAATTCACAGAGAATAAACCCTATTATTACTACATCACAAGCTGTTACACAGTTATAGCTTCCAGTATTGGGCAAGCAAAGGGAAGGATAAATAAAATGTGCTAAAGTTTTTTGGCGGGGTGGATTTTACCCAGTTTTCTCCCCAGTTTAACTGTGTATAATTCTACCTTCTCACTAGGACTCCACCTTACCAAAGGATGTCGCCAAGCTGGGAGGATGGAGACTAGCACACGCTTCCTCTGAGGCATGAAGCACCACTGCACCTTTTGAAACTTCCTCTAAAGCAACATCATTGGACACCTCAACGGCCAGTTTTGTTAGATGAGGGGAGGGGGAGGGCCATCCTAGAGATCAGTTGTGCTCTCTTAGATCTCCGGCCACGAATGGCTGTGGCATCGCCAGAGATCTCAATTGCAATTTCTTGATTACTCAAAAGGCCCACTGGCCCCCAGTTCATTCTGACTTCAGCACAGGGACAATTCCATCATCTTGCTTTCCCCCAGCCCCCTAGAAATCGAACAGGAGCACAATAATAGCCCTTTGGTTCTTTTACACACATTGATCAACTGTAGCTGGCAAAGCTCAAAAATTGATTGCTTTTAATTAGGTATACAGCAGCAGATTGATCATGAAGGTGACTCCAGTACACTGGCTGTTTACAAGGTTCTGCATGGGTAAACAGTGGTTTGTGTTGTAAAATAAAAGTCCTTGTTGATGTGTGGAAGCTGAGAAATAATGACTTTGTTTTAAATACAGGCTAACGTTACTGTTTACTGTTCTTTTTATTGAGACTCAGTTTGAAAGTTAGTTTTATACTCTCATTTGATAGACACCGATTGTACTGAAGGACATGGCCATTATCAAACCAGAACGTTAGTGCCTTTATACCTCATTGTGCCAAGCATCGCAGTTCATCACTGTGAGCACAGACGACTGGCACTACCTTTTGAAAACTGGAAGCTCTATAGACCTTGGTGTTTTTGCTGAGCCAGCTGAGGCAGAAAGGAACAAAGAGCACAGGAATTACTTTATAATTGTGTCGGTTTTACAGCAAGCCTCCTGGAGCACCCGGCACATTTAATTAAATTACACCGTCCTCCACAATAAAACCGCACACGGAAAAAAAGAGGGACCCGGCTGACATGTTATACAGAGAATCTAAATAAGGCTCTTCTTTGAGGGCGTCTCCACAACTCAGAGCTTCTTAAATAAGTTGGTAGAAAATGAATTCCATTTTTGGATTAATCACTCCCTAAGCTCTCGCATTGGATAGGATGAAAAGGAGTGCGAGGCGAAAAAGTCGGAGGTTCATTATCTCGCCCCGCATTGTTGTTACTATCCAGTAACTAGAGCAAAAGCATGCAGTGTGGTGGCTCGAATTAAATAAGTTCCATGTCTCTGCGAAAAAAATGCCTAAACATAGCTTCATGTCGAGCCAGTATGAATTTTTTCCCCAGTACCAATCTGCAACCTGCCGCGGCACTCAGGCTCCTTCTTAAGGATGACTGCAAAGCCCTGCAATAGCTCTGCCAATTACGACCACATGATGGTGGTGATGATAAGACAACAATGAGATTGCATTCCCCCTTAATCCCTACAATTACGCACAAGCTAACAGCCCACAGCTTGGCACTTTTCCCCAGCTTTGTTATTTTAAAGCAGCATTGCTGAGGCTCCCATGCTTATTCTTTCTCCAGGCACGGAGGCTATGGGAGTTGGTTCTGGAAATAGAAAAAAATGCCACACCTCCCAAAACACAATGCCCAGTTTTACAGAGGATACTGTTGCGGTACTCCATTATTTGATTGAAGTCTACCCTGTAGGTCTTAACACAATGCCAGCAATTCTGCACCACCCCCCCCCCACCCCACCCCCACTCTTTTGACATTTACAGCAGCTCTCGCAGTCGTGCATGACCATCACTTATAGAATCATTACTGGACATTCAATTCAAATGACTATATGCAAAGGTTTAGAAACCTCTAGTCAAGTTACAGTTTTGTTGATGTGCTGGCTGAGTTTAACATATTGAAAAAACACACCATAACCTTTGCACAGGGCACATTTTATGTTTAATTCAGCACATGATAAGTGGCTGCACATTAACATGTACATGTGCAGAAAACTGAGAAAAAATATTTTTGACACAGATGGGCCTTTAATTTGGCATACATTACACATGCACATGTAACAAACTGTTAAATTTAATTGTACCAGCAAAATCATTGCTGTCATCAGAAAACTTCATTTGGTGTTATTTTTTCACATATTTAAGAAAGTGGCAGTTTTTCAGTTCAAATATAGAAACAAAAATGTTTGTACCCTCTATAAAAAAAATAATTTGCGCTGAGAATTTTAATGTACCCTTTGGAAAAAAAACCCATAAAACTCCAAACATGTAATGTACCAAAAAAGGAAAACAGAAGATAAACACAACATGGCCTGTATGATGATGGGAATAAGGGAGCTGAAATATTATGAGCTGCCATGTTTTCCACTGGCTGTGTTTGACTGTTAAGGGTCAGACTGAGAGTATGCTGTAATGCAATGTGGTCCTACCAATGCAATAAGCCCGATCTGCCCCCTACTGCCTTCTGGGGCCCTCAAGGAATGTTTTCTCTTTCCAGGTCATTGCTCATTGTAGGCTCTTTGCAACTGACCTAGCCCACTGTGCGCACAAGTTTTTTTTATTTTTTTACTCACAGCTAATTATGAAGCCGTCTGGAGGTCAGATAGAATGAGGTCATCATCAGCTGGCATAGTTCGGAGGCGGGCAGGGCAGCAATGGCATGCTCTCTGCAACCTTCTGCCCATGTCCGCACTCGGGGGATGGCTGCGGGTGGTCCATGTGCAGTGGGGGTAGCAGATTCTTGGAGTCGGCGCTGAAGCTTTGCATGAGCACACGAGTCCGACTCACACGGGACACGAGAGGGATACACCCAGAATTATGTCAGTAATTTCAATAAAGAGACTCTTACAGTGATAATACACCAAAGAAGGAGCTGAATTTTTTTTAGGCCTGAGATATAGAGATAAAGTGTGATGTCATGGCTAATTTGTGAGGGTTTGAGATCATTTTTAATTTATTTCTTAACCCCTAGAGCATCTCGGTTATGACTGTAGATTTTTTACACATTCAGTTTCCATTACAGAGCTATTTATATGTAACTACAAAATTAACTATAGAGTGAAATATATATTATATAATTAATTACATTTGCATCCAGTATATGCTCTACATTGAAAGGTTCAAGTCTATAATATACAATTTGTTTTAAAGACATATAATGATCAAATGGGGCAAAAATGCATACAATTATTATTATTTTTTTCTCCAAGAATCAAATCAAATCAAATCAAAGCATCAAATTCAAATAAAAATACAATATCAGGGGGAGGGGACTGAGGTTGTAGTGCCCTTTCCGGCAAGGCTGGTGGTCCTCTGTCTTCAAAAACATTTGTTTTGTCTTCCCCCCCATAATAAAATCATCAAATTCTTGATCTCCCCACACTACCCACCCACTAACCAGATATGCTCATATTGAGACACGCTGTGA
Source organism: Brycinus macrolepidotus (assembly GCA_037974445.1). Taxonomy (NCBI): domain Eukaryota; kingdom Metazoa; phylum Chordata; class Actinopteri; order Characiformes; family Alestidae; genus Brycinus; species Brycinus macrolepidotus. The sequence continues at coordinate 20,729,437 of JBBPCZ010000089.1, read as the reverse complement.
TGTAACTGATCACATAATTGATAAATAACATTAAATATAACTTTTTAACCCTCTTATTATGTTTGGGGTTAATCTGACCCTATTCAGTGTTCAATTTCTCTAAATAAATAATTGACATCATTTTTTAGCTTCATGTTCAATGGCTTTTCCTAATTTAATGGGGACAAACTGGGTAACCAAGCAATCATATCTGTAGTAGCGTGAGAACTACTCACAGGCGAGGAGAAAACACATTTTCCATGAAACCTTTGATATTTCCCATACCATGGATGCATTGCTGCATGTTTTATTTAAACCACTATTGTCAACAAAGAGACATAAGGGACCTGACACATACACTGGGGTAGCCTCCATTTTTGGAGGCTTAAATTGCTGGGGTCAATTTGAGGTTAGTAAATTTGAACATAAAATGATGGTTAAAAAAGAGATATGTCAATGAATTAACTTGCATACTGTAAACCAGTAGAGCAACTGAAATGCCTGAAAAGCTGGTACACTATTTGTCACTATGACTAAATGTGATGCCTTGCAGCTTATATAAGACGTATGACCCTTGAATCATACTGAAACTAGGTTTGTAACTTAAGGCCTGGTGTATTCATAGGGACTGTATGTTGAATGTATGTTTTGCAGTGACTCCAGGCCCAGTCTTGCTCCACTTTTCTTTGGTTTCATCCGCTGTTTTTTAAAGAGTTTTTTTTGTTGTTGATGATGATGATGTTTTGTTTCTTTTTTTTTTTTTTTTTTTTTTTAAATAGTGTTTATTTTGTAGATGGATTCCAAAGACACCTCCTCTGCATTCTTGCATATCTTTAAGTAGTTTTTTTTTCTCTCATCACTGTTAAGTTCATCTTAAAGTGGTATGATAATGTTACATAACCTTATACATTGAGTTATGTGTTGTCAGGAACTCTTTTGTGTTTCGAAATTATTAATCCACCAAACCAAATGTTTTTGGTCCAAAAGGTAATAAACAGTAATTAAAATCATTTTAACAATAAACTTAAAGCTATATTTCCGAAGGCCAGAAAGTGATACAAGTAATCTTGTTCTGTTTGAAAAAATATTCACCCAATATGTTTAGGAATGTTCTTTCCGCTGAACCTGAGCTTCACCAGAAGAAAAGAAAATATTCACTTTTTCCGGGAGATCCCTACTAGAAGATGAGAAAGCTTCAGCTCAGCAGTTGAGCCTGTGATCTGCGAGGTGTGATAATAATGAATTATGAATCTATAGGTTGCATTAGGAATGCTGCTACTGTCAGAGCTGATACGGATTCGGAAACTTATACAAGAGTATACCATGAAAGACTGATGGTTGGACAGCCTTGTAAACTCCACTTGATCAAATCAAAACTGCCTTTATTAGTGTGCTATTAGTGGCCGCATAAACTAAAGCATTGTAGTCATTCGTCATATCATGCTTAGACTATATCTTGTTTACACTGCCTGTACATGAGAAGTCATTCAGAAGTCATGTTTCATATACATGTGCATGCTTAAAACTTTTTAGGGTGCACAAGATGTGGAAGATATTCAGGATGTTACCCGCTCAATCACAAGAACCTTTATCCATACAAAAGAGAATAGATGAATAGAATAGAAAGGAGTGAAGCAACAAAGAGTCATGGTCCACTGAATTAAAAGAGAAAACGGATTGTGACAGTTTAACAAATAATAAAACTAAGTTCCCTTTAAATCACGTGCTGCTTCAATATTGGATTACGCTTTGGATCAGTATGTGCTGGATGATCTAGTCTTGGAAGAAGCTTGTTGAATGTCTTGTTTAAAAGAGTCCATGATGTGCATCCTCGCTAGAATTCCAGGGCCTTTGCAAGGGAACATTACACTTCCCACTGAATTATAGATCCACCACCATACTTCACAATGGCCATGACATATTTGTTGTGTTTTGGTAAAAAACTCTGTCTTGTGTTATTTTTCCATAGGATTAGTTCCAGTTGCAGCTCTGGTGATCTTTATAAATTCCAAGCATTGTTATTTGTGATTCGAAAACACCAAAGACAAGTTTTTTTTGATAATGTTGAAAAATGGAAGTGGTATCTAATTGTTGCTTGGAGACTTGATGACCTGAGTATGCAACAGGCTCAAGCTGATGATAGTATTGTTAACCTCAATGGCCATCACGTTGGACAAGCATGATAGTCCATGGTATAAAATGCACTAAAAGTATCCTCGTAAACTGTATTTGTGTACGTTTTTATTAATGATCCCATGTCCTAATATGTCTTCACATACTCTAGAACAATGCTATAGATGGTTCTAAATTTTCTTTTTACTGGGGTTGTGCTGGCTAGATAGTTAGATAAGTCATTCTGCAGTACCCACACACAGAACATCTTCTCATAAGAAAATAAATGTGATTTGAAGTTACATTTTAATATACCGTAGCTGAGCCTTATAACCTAATAACAACAATATGCTTCAATAACAGTACCCTGCTTGCTAACTTAATGTTTTAAATAAGTGTGATTTATGAAACTTACACCAAAAACTACCAAAGGCTGTAGAGTTAAAGCTGGGTGCAGCCTCACAATCAATGTGTGACACACCCATCTCCTATGCGATTAATATCTTTGTTTTATATGATGATATTTCTTTGTAATTACAATCATGAGAATATGTTTTTTTTTTAATGGAAAGCAGCTCTCATCACATCAGATAATTGCCTGCTATCACATCAAATAAGTGAACTGCCCATGCAGTTCTTGTCAATCAACAATGGCTAGTCTCACAACTTTGGGATGAAACTATGGAATTAACTCTTGCAGTTGTCCAAGCATCTTGCCTCCTCACTGTCCACGTTGGCATAGTACATTTACACTGATCAGCTGGTGGCTTGGTGGTTAGGGAGTTGCCCCTGAGATCAGTTGGCTGTGGGTTTGAATCCCAGGACTGCCAGTGGCACCACATAGGTTCCCTTGAGTAAGATACCATCCCCACACACTGCTCCCCAGGCGCTGTGTTCCTGGCTGCCCACTGCTTCACTTGGTGAATGGGTTAAATACAGAGAAAGAATTTCTCATTGTTCACACTGTGTGGTGTGGTGTGCTGTGGTGTGTTCACATGTGACAACAAGGGGCCACTTCACTTTAACAATAAAGCCACACACCTAATATTGGGAAGTTTCCTCTCGTGCCAAAACAATTTGACATATAGAGAAGTGAACACCACAAAACCTCTGAAGGTGTGCTGTGGTACTTGGTACGTTAGCAGCAGATTCTTTATGTCCCTTTGCATTATGAGGTGGGATCTCCATGGATCGTTTTTAGTTTGTTCAGCACATCCCACAGAGGCTCGATCAGACTGAGATCTGGGAAATTTGGAGGCCAAGTTAACACTTTGAACTCCATGCCATGTTCCTCAATCCAGTCCTAAACAATTTTTGCAGTGTGGCAGGGCGCATTATCCTGCTGAAAAAGGACACAGTCATTGGAGAATACTATTGCCATGAAGGGGCTTACTTGGTCTGTAATAATGTTTAGATAGGAGGTATGTGTCAAACATCCACATGAGTGCCAGGACCCAAAGTTTCCTTTCAGAATATTGCCAAGAGCATCACACTGCCCTGTTGACTTGCCTTCTTTCCATAGTGCATCCCGCTACCATCTTTTTACCAGATAAGGAATGTCTACATCATGTAAAAGAGGAGAAAATTGCTTATGTTATTACTGCACAGACCCACAGAGACTCAAAGACAAGAACAATATAGAATACAAAGTGTAAATAAATCCAATAAAAATCTCTGCAGAAAATACTCAGTATGAAATACATTATACTGTGTAAACAAATGTTGGGTATAAATACTATAGATAAGCACCTTACAGTTAAGTGCATTACTAGTAACACAAATGAAAGTTACTGCATTTAATAGAGATCAGTAGTACATAAAAAATATTGACGTAAGTAGTGAAGTAATGACATATCATAGTCAGCATTACCTTTTTCAGTAATTTGTGCTACAGTAGCTCTTCTGTAAGATCAGGCCAGATGGGCTAGCCTTCACTCCCCATGGGCATTAATGAGCCTTGGGTACTCATGCCAGTTCACCAGTCCTTCCTTTGACCATCTTTGGTAGGAACTAACCACTGTATACCTGGAACATCAGGTCAGATCCTTACACTTGTCCATTTTTCCTGCTCTCAACACATCAACTTCAAGAGCTGACTGTTCATTTGCTGCCTAATATCTCCCATCCATTAACAGGTGCCATTGTAACAAGATATTCGATGTTATTCACTTCACCTGTCAGTGGTTTTAATGTTGTGGCTGATCAGCGTGTGCCCTCCTTCATTCTTAGGTAGGTTCACCACAGCTTCAGTTTATAATTAGTGTGATTTAATGAGTAATGCCCTAGGTGTGGAGGAGGCTATTTTTAAGTACTGAACCTATTTTCATAGCCATTGTCTGATTAACGACAACTAACAACATTTTCTCTCATTTCATATTTGCATTCTTTGGTCTTCCCCACGCTGAAGGCTGTTTTAGCATATACGTGCCGTCTTATTTACAACTCAGTGAAACAACAGAAACCACTCAAAAAGGAACCAATGGGGTTGTTAAAGCACAAAATGAAACCATGTCAACATTAAATACATGAACTGGTTGACTTAAAATGGACAAGTTTAAATGAAAGTAGATATCAGTGAATTAAATATATTTATTTTGATTGAAAAAGAATTCTATTCCAACAAAAGACGAATAAATTGCACACAAAACATTTCAACAACGAGTTTATGTTTAGGGAAGAAAGTGCGCATGTGCTGACTCTGTTTGACTGAATGAAAATGTGTGCCATAGATGAATTAAGTTTGTACATAAATTACTTTTTTGAGCAGAGGGAAACAATCACACATGACTCCTTAATAATTCCTAAAGAAAGACTTTAAAAGGAATGTAACATGTCAAGGTTAGGTCCATGTCACTCCTTGAGTGTTTTTGAGATGATTTTTTGCATGGGTTTTTTAATCCTGCAGGAAACACACCATCAGTTTAAGATCAAACTGATAACTCTACAAAGGCTGGCAATTCCAGAGGGCACTGTAGATAACATAGGTATTCTCCCCCAAGAGAATACCTTCTGGCTGTGTCCAGAAGCCATCAAAATTACTGCACATCTTCATAGTGACTTCACTGTACCCCCTACCCCCTAAGAACAGACAACTTGGAATAATCTGACTATACTTTAAATTGTTTCATTAGTGTTTATATTTACTCTGTGTTTTGTGTATTTTACACTTGAGGTAAAACAAAAACCAGAAAGAAAAGGCCAAGCTCAGAAGTAATTAGGCAGACAGTGTGTAGCGACTGATTGGAGTATTACGGGTGTGCTTTCAAGCAAAGATTGTGACATGGCTTAGTTCATCAATAGCGAACATCAAATGTGATGACACTGAAGTGGATGAGTTGTCCTGTTTTCCCAGTAACTCTTCCAGGGTTGGAGATAAGCAGTAGGAAATGAGGAGGAAAACAGCAGCACAGGCAAATGTTTCTGGATGCAGCCTGATTACAGCAGAGATTATCTCTAATCGTTACATTGCCTTGTTTCAGCGGCACCTGAGTCAATATATTTTCATTACCTCCACAACAAGAAGCAATCTTATCATGACCTGTTTAATTATAAACCATGATCAGTCCATCTTACCCAAGAGGATCAAGTGACTGAATTCATACAGATGACTTTTCATATGACATATATTCATGTTGCAATAAAGCTAGAAATATACCAAACTTCATTGAAAGGAAAGCATTACAGACTGCACGAGAGTGCACCTTGGTCACCTTTCACAGAAAATACCAAAAATAATCCTAGATTCATTTTTACCACGTTGTATAAACTGAGTAGGAATCAGACAACAACTGAAGGCCCAGCTCTTGACTGGTCTGTAGTAGCAATGACTTTAAAATTGCTGTAGGAGCAATGAAATTCAAAAATAATGGATAAAAAGTTATTTTAATGTAAGTCAACAGACTAAGTTAATCATGCTTTAGCAACACAACTGACTCTTTTCTTCATTGCACATTAACACTAAACTGCTATAGTCTACAGCTATAAAGCATTGTATTTGACCTCATGCCACTGCCTGAACCACCGTCACTGCAGTGCCGCAATATACAGTAGTTTGCAAAAGTATTCAAACCCCTTGAAAGTCATCACAATTTTCTAGATTACAAAACATATACATAATTTTGCTCTTCTGCTCCAGTATATTTTCAGCGCCACAATAGGTTGTCTACAATATTAAAAAGATAAAAATAAAAACAAATAAATAAATAGGCTGTTTGTATAAGTATTTAAATCTCTGTGCCTTGTAAGGTCCAGGTGTACATAATTAACAAATTAATCACAAATGACACAAAGGTGACACGTATTTGACCATAAGTAAATATAATTAGATACTACTAGAAGCATTCCGGCAATGTGAGAAACAAAATCATTGAAATGCACAAGGCAGGAAGTGACTACAAAAATTTTTCAGAGAGTTTGAATGTCCTGTTAAGCACTATTGTATCCATCATCAGAAATCAAACAAATGTAATGGAAATCCAACCGTCACTCTCAGAAGTCTGCAATGCTCTTTGACTGAAACTGGAGTAAAGGGGCATGGGTCTACAATTTCAAGAGCTCTCTGTAATAGGCCTCTATCAAGGGTAGCAAGAACGAAGCCATTCCTTAAGAAGAACCACATTAAAGCATGAGAAATTCCCACTTTAAAAAATGAGAAATGCAGTTTTATTGTAAGATGAGACCAAAATAGGCCTTTTCGGAGAGACTTCAAAGAGGTATGTATGGCATAAAACTAACATTACCAGTGCCTCAAAAAACACCACACCTTTGGTGAAATATGGTGGTGGCAGCATCATGCTATGGGGATGCTTTTCATCTGGGAGACTGGGAATCTTGTCAGAGTTGAAGGAAAAATGGATGGTGTCACGTCTGGGCCACCTTGGTCACGCCCCTTACGGAGCCTGTCCGCCGAGTTCTGACTAAGAGCAGCCTTGGACGCAGGGTTATGATGTCATGTGTTGTTGCGTGCTTGGTCATCGGGAGCCTAGGCAACCCAGGTGTTAGCACTGAGCACATTAGCTGGGTTGCTAGGCACCTGATGACATGTCCATCTGTGTCTAGTTTAAGTTAAGTAGATCGTGTTTGTTAGATGATTGTTTGATTGTTTGTGTGATTGGTTGTCTCTATGTGTGTCTGAGTATAAAGCACAGCCGGTCCGGAGGAGCGGCGCGTGGTCACCAAGCTCTAACAGTGCACGGCTCGGGTTTGTACAAAACTTAATGAGGTATTTCACTGACGCCTGTGTTGTTGTGGCAGCTTCTGGACTCGTGTGGAAGATCTCCTTGTACCCTACACCTAGGACTGCTCTCCAAGTGGCAGTTGGGGAGCTTCCTTCTACCTATCCACGCTTACAGTGGTTGGAGACACTACAAGGCTCTTGTATATACCAGCGACTGTCCCTTTGTGTTTACTTCCATCTGTCTTTGCAGGCATGAAGTGCGCAGCCGTCTCCACTATGGGATATTAGTGGAACCACTCGACTGGCCAAGAAGGCCACTAAACAAGTAGCTCGGTAAAGAGACTGAGCCTTCTCTCCCTCGGGCTTGGGTTCTTCCTCAGGAGTGAAGGTCCTCCTGGAACCACCTTGTACTAGTATTGACTCTAGTGTTCTTGTCTGGAGCTCAGTGAGCTCACCCTTCGTGTTGTGTTCATTAAAACCTTATTGAGAAACTAAAGCCGATTCCTGCAGTTGTGTCCTTACAGTGTACCCGACATGACAGAGGACACAAAAACTGCATAGTATTGCTGGAGAACATGTCTGCTATACACCTACAGCTTGGGAAAATATTTATCTTTCAAACATGACAGTGAGCCTAGGCATCATTGCCAAAGCAGCACTAGAATGGCTCAAAAATGAAAGGTGAATGTTTTGGAATGGCGGAATCAAAGCCTTGATCTTAACCCTATTGAGAATCTGTGGCACAGTTTGAAAACTGCTGTCCAGTGGCGCCATCCTAGCAACCTAGAGGATTTCTATAACTTCTGCCAAGAAAAATGGAGACAAAACACTCTTGAAAAATGTGCAAAACTGGTACATACTCACCCAAAAGAATTGCAGCTGTTATTGCAGCAAATGCTTTCTCTACAAGGTAGTCCTGTGTAGGGGCTGAATACTTACGCAAACCCCATATCTGATTTGTTCTTTTTTAGGTTAGTGTCTGTAGATTTTTTTTTACTTTGGAAATGTATTATTACAGCAAAAGAGTTCACATTAAAAATTCTGAAAGGAAAAATATGTGTACAAATCCTTTGCAATCCAGAAAATTACAGTGACTTTCAAGGGGGTTGAATACCTTTGCAAACCTCTGTATGACACTAGCACAAGATACCTTGCTGTTGTCCCCTGGGATCTGTCACTCAGACAGATGCTTGATTGCTTTTTTCCTAGGCATGTGTGTGACACTTATCTTCCTGTCACAATGATTACCAGCCTCCAATGTCACCTGATGCTCCCATTTCCCGTATCTTTTCCTGAACATTCCAGTTTTTTATAACCAGTTATCTGGGTTGCCTAAATGCCGTGTTCTCTATAAACTGCCAAATTCTCTATCATCCTTATGTTTTACATCCAGTCTATATCCAGTCATCAGTAGTCACTGTAGACTGGCTTATCTTAGAGTTCCTTGGTAGAGTCTAATTCCTTATATTTAATCCCATCCAAACTTTTCTGAATATAACTTCACTATCTAACACCACACAGAGGAAAACGGGTTCCTCATGCTCTTCTTATTTCTGGCCTATTACAGGCATGGATAAAGATATTGTTAAAGCTGCTCTGCTACTATGTCTGTTGTGAAACTCATCAAGTCTTTTTTAACTTTTCTTTAAAAATCCTTCCTCCTGGCCTACCAAATGCATAATTATTCAATAAAAAATGCCTTTGTATATTTCTAGTTAGCAGTTTTCAGGGTCTCTCTGCCCTTTTGTAATGCACGCACTGTTTTCAGAGGGTGTTGCACATGCATAAGAAGCAGTTATACATATTCATTTCTCTGAGTCACACTCAGTGCAGCACTCTGTGAGTAGTAATTGTCTGTGAGTATTGGTTTGATAGGAACAAACACGTTCAATTGCTAACAAGAAATGTGAAACTATATCCCACAGAGTGAGAGAATATGAGAGTAGAACAATATGAGGTTTACAAAAACATTGTCATGTAAGAATGAATGGGGCTTTCTGTGTGCAAACATCCTGTGTCATGTTTCCCTTCCTGACAGGCTTCATAATTAGATAACAATTCTATTCAATTGTCTCAAATATGCCAATAATGCAGTGTTGTGAGGCCTTCAGGAAACCACCAAAACAAACAAACAAACAACAACAACAACAACAAATAAACAAAACATACTGAACAAGTTTACTTGCATTTATCTGCATGTTTACTTTGTTTCAAGAGTTTAGCAAAGTTCTCACTGTACATCATGGCTGTTACATTGTAGTCATAAGTGATGGACAGTCACTTCTTTCTAGTATTGCATTAATACGTGATTTACAAAAACTAAGAGGAAATCACATTGCAGTAGCACGTTTTCTCATTCAAACATGACAAACATACTTGGTAATACCAATTATCCACAAACATTCAGTCAGTTGATTGAGTACTTTCTTTAAAAAGCAAATTTTGAACAAAAATAAAAACACATTTTCACTGATGTTTATTTGTTGTGGCAGTTTTACGAAATAGCGTTTATGCTTATCATCATGGAATCAGGAACTTTGATTCTGAGATTTGTGGTTGTCTTTGATGTTACATGCCCGTTCTGGCAACTGAACAGACCTTCACTGAGCATTGGTCATTAAAGTGTATGACCTCAAAATCATGTTGAATTTGATTGGTTCTACCTGGGACAGCAATAAGAATCCTCTGATTCATTAATCACTATTACATTCATCACTGTGTGTGTGTGTGTGTGTGTGTGTGTGTGCGCGTGTGTGTGTGTGTGTGTGTGTGTGTGTGTGCCGCACAGAGTGAATCACACACAGCAGTGCTGCAGGACGTTTTAAACAGCACAGTGTCACTGCTTGGCTGAGAACAATCCACAACAAAACGTTTCCAGCCAACAGTATCCTGACCACTGATGAAAGACTAGAAGCTTTACATGACACAGAGAAATGGAATACAGTTGGAATACAGTCTGTAATTGTGAAATACAAAATTGGCAGGAAGTGTAGATACAGGGATACAAGGTAGGTGTACCTAATCACCTAATCATCTATGAATCAATTAATCTGGCCATACATATATATATATATATATATATTAGGGGTGGGACTCGATTAAAAAAATTAATCTAATTAATTAGAGGCTTTGTAATT
>JBBPCZ010000089.1:20704452-20718933 GCA_037974445.1 Brycinus macrolepidotus | reverse complement strand
ATATATGATGCTGTATGAACTGTTTTTTCTGTGGTCAAATAAAATTCGAAAACCAGTGGCTAGGCTGTTGATGTAGGCTCGCAACACATGGAACTCACTAACCCACACATACTGAACTTAATACTTAATATTACATTGCAGCTGAATAGCATTGCTGCTGAATCTGTGACTTTTACCCAGTGCACTCCAGCCTTCTTGAGTAAAACCAAAACAAGCAGTGAAGCTCAGATAGGCTACCGGTATCATTATCTACAGGCGCTTCCTTTCTTTGTCTCCTCAACCGAAAATGCATCGAATGGATGCTTATGTCTGCAAAGCTTTTAGCAAGCTTTAAATGGCAGACAATTAAAAGTCAGTCAATATTGAGATAATGGGCATCTCAGCTGTGATAACTGTGGCACCAGACTATGCAACTATGCTCTCTTGTCTTCATTGTGCAGAGTGACGGAAAGTTCTCCCCAGGAAACCCCATCTGTGTACAGAACAGTTGCATTAGTGTGCACCCCCCAGCCCACCAAGTTTCCCGCCCTTTTGTTTCTGAACAGAAGGAGACCAATGGGAACAGTGCCATGCTCCACTGAATGGGGTTCGAAGCCAGAAGAAGCTTAGCTTAGCGCCTTCACTCAAGTCTGCTTTTACGCTTGTCCGAACATCAAGCCAGGACAAGAGAAGGGAGGGGGGAGCGCTGAAGAGAGGAGGAGAGCGGGAGGAGAGGGACAGAGGGAGGGAGAAGGGGGAGAACCACACAGCAAGGCATCGTATCGGCTGTGCTGTGTTTTGAGTCATCTGTCAGATGCATGGCCGCATCTTTCTCGTGCTTTGGCTGGTTTTGGTGGCTCCCTGTTCTTCACATCTCAGCCTGTACAGCAGGTGTAGCATGTGAGTATAAACTTTTATTTGTCATGGGAGGCACCATGTGAGGCATCCTGGACGCTGCGCTCTGAGGATGCACCACTAGGCATTCAGAATCTTGCTACACAATGTGGGGGGTAGTAGTGGGATAGAAACAGTCTCCACGTGCTACTGTGCATGCCCTGGACATGCGTGGCGTTCATTGTCCCTTTATGCGTTTATGCTGATCTGCATTGCGGTTGAATAACTTTCAATAGGACATTTATGGAGTTGCTCAAAGAATGTGAACAGCTTGCTTTAACCAATCATGTGCAGTATTTTTGTTTGGCAGCATTAATTTTTTGTAATGCTCTTAGTTTTGTAAGCATGATTCTTTGACTTTGTAGGTTTCATATTTCATTCAAGTTTAAAGTTTGCAGTTGCTAATTGCAAAATTGTTTTGATGATATTTGCACATAAAATAGTTACAGAATTGTACTGTCTTAGTGTGGAGGTTTAGATATGCAGTTGATATTTTTGAGTATTAGGAAGTAATTACACAGTTAAAGCAGTTTCAGTGTTTGGACCTTATTATAGAGTGTCCTGCGTTTGAAGTGAATACAATCAAGCATCATCACTATAGACTTTAAATGCAGACTATACAAATCAGTGTGTTGGAGATACTACATGTTTCTGCTGGTTGCAGGAGTTTCTGACATGATCTGACACGACTGCTGAATATGCACACTAACTATATATATATATATTCATTCCCTATACAGTGGTTATATACATGCGAACCATTGAACACAGCCCGTATAGAGCAAATGAGCTGTAAACAGGCTTGGATCTTAAAATGGTGCTCGGGGGTATAGGATGACACATTACGCTCATTTGTTTATGGTTGCCTGCCTGTCACATAAATGTTTCTTGAGGCTCAGAACGACCACATTCTCACAGTGCTGGCTTGTATCCTATAGTCACATCATTGCTGTTTTCGTCTCCCATTAATAAATTATGGGAGGGATGCCATGCCTAGGATACCTCACACATTTACACACTCACTGCAGAGATTCAAAAAAGGACCATATCCCGCAGAACAACACATATTCACATGAAATATTAAGAGCATCATTTGGTAGACTCTGAATTAGATGATTGGTAGGCTCTGGATGAATGATAATTGCATCCGTAGTTGTAGAAATAGACAATAGTGTATGCTTTCTGATATCTGCAGATGATGGGGTTATGTTGTATTTTCTCTCCAAACTCAGCAAAGAAAGATATTGTGCATTAATGCTTTGCAGAAGTGCAGTCTCAGTAAAGGATGCCTACTTAGTTCCATACATTAGAAAATCGACAAAACAAGCTGTGTGTTCCGGGATGCCTAAAGTATTGCTTTCAACGATGTGTAATGCTGCACTGTCTATCATTCTGCATTACTAAATGGTGAACTTTGCGTACCACTATAAACTTGACTGTGTTCTAATTGCAGTCTGGAATGATAGAAACAGTGGCCCATATTTATCAAGCGTCTCAGAGTAAGAGATCTTAGAACTCATTAGTTTTTGTTATATGATGTGTAAAATGCACCCTCTTAGATTAACATTCTTCTGTTAAGATGTTTGCTAAATGTTGGTAAAATGCTTAATAAGCTAACAGAAGAGACAGAAAAGCAAATTTACATTGAGATGTGACTCAGTGAAAAGGCAACAGAGCAATTTGCTTTCCTACCTTTTGCAGGAGGCAAAAAACGAATGCCCTTACATCGTCTGCTAATTAAGAGGGTCCGGGGTGTCTTTCTCTGGGCCGTGTCAGTGTTTAGGCGATCTTCATTTCACAAAACTCTGGCATCTTAGGGCTGGGTGGTATCAAAGTCTCAAATATGTCAGAATCAATACAAAGTGACAGGCTGACCTTGTTCTCAAAGCTAAGCTGGGGCTGATGACAGGCCGTGCTGTTGGAGCAGATAGCAACATGGGCATTTATCAAGATGACATGCTCAAGGGTAAAAGTTACTTTTCGAGGCGGCAGCAGCCTGGGAGATATTCTTAGTTTACAAACAGCTGTGGCACCAGAGCCTAAAAACAGAAAAGTCCATCTAGGCAAAATCACCCAGGCCCTTGTATCCTTGTGTAAGCAACCTGTGAGGGCAATTTGTTTGTTTGTAACTGAGAATGAAACTAAGAATCTGGATGAAAGTGATGCACATGCTGCAAAAATAATACCTTGAAAAGCAAACAATTAAACATAATAAATATACAGGATATTTCTTATTTTCAGATGCGAGTTGTGAGAATGCTTTGTGGTTGCTTTCCTTATTTATTGTAGTATTCCATTTCAAGAAAAAATGCTTTAAATAAACAAAGGTATCTGTCAGTATAAGACATTTGAACCAAGTACAAAATCTCAAAATCAGAGGTATTAGACATATTGGCTGGATTCAAGATTATTCCACCTGCCAAGACAACATTATTTTTCAACTCATCAGAACCAGAATCAGATCAACCTTAATTGATCCCGGAGGAAACTGCTTATGTTATGACCGCACAGACACACAGAGACACAGAGACAAGAACAAAAGAAAATATAAAGTCTAAATAAATACGATAGATATCTGTAGAAAAAAACTCAATATGAAATAGACTGTGCTATAGACACAAATGCTGGGTATTAATACTATAGATAAGTAACTTACAGTTAAGTGATTTACTAATAACACAAATGATGGTTAGGAGTATGTTATTGTACTTAGTAGAGATCAGTAGTGTATAAATAATACTGACACATGTAGTGGGATTTCACATGGTAAGACTACTGCACGTAATAAGAAATAGCACATGAATGTTTTAGCACCCGATAAGAAAAATTGCATGAAATTGCACAGGGTAGACTACTGCATATTATTAAGCTTTTCAAGGACAAGGAAAGGAGGTTGACCGAGGAAAGCATAAAAATATGCAGTCCTGGGACTGACAAGCACAGACTTGGGGTGAACTGTTCTTCTAGCTTCAGCTCAATCCTTCTTTGCAGTGATTACATAGTGCTACTGCTCAGCGCCAGCGCCGTGGTTGGATACCAGGCCTTCTTCCCAGCTCGATTTTGGCCTGTGTGTTAAGCATGCACTCTGATCTATTCACAATGAACCGGCCCTCCTCGTCCCGAAATGAAAGCTTCTCTTGTCCCACTGCTATGGCTACCCTGACCTGGCAACCGTTTTGCAGCTTCCCTCACGATATTGCTGCATTCCCCACATCAGTCAAGAACAGAGTCTACAATGAAAATGGAAAGTAATTTGTTTACTGAGGCTTTTCCCTCACTGGGGGTTTCTCCAGTCCCATTGAAGGGATCTTGAGTGCTCTCCAGTGGCTGAGCACACAAAGGGGCCTGGGAGTGACAGGTCCAATTCAGAGGACTGTACGGTCAGGCGAACATGACTGTGCGGCATTTATTCATTCACTCCTGTCAGCTTCTTTGTTGTTGTGTTTTTTTTTTTTTTTTGCACCCTAGATGAAGTGCAGTCTTTTCACACACATCATTTCAGCTCCAAGCAGGCTTTGATAGACTTCACACATAAAGGGGAATTGACCCCAGTGCCCATCATTTGATAGTGAGCACGCTGGGCCATTTATGAGAGCACTTTCAGTTATGTAGAATGGAAAAGAGCTTTTGTTATCTAAGGATTTAAGGAATGTTTGTCCTGCTGGACTGGATGAGCCTTACAGGATTAAAGCCAAGTCTTTGGTGAAATTATGAAAATATTTGGTGTATTTACTTTCATATCAATCATATCTGATATTGCTCCTACTGGAGTCTGTGGTATATAATGACAGTTTTGGAGAGAGTATGAAATATACTGATTCCATTTGCCTTGGCGAGAGAGAAAGAGAGAGTAGGCTGGTCTCTTCTTATTTCACTGTTGTCTGTGGTCCAGCCATATACATCAGTGCTAACAAATACATTAAACTATCTGTTTCTAATTAAAACCAACATCAGCATCAGTCTCGGTTGCTCTATATCTCGTCTGCTATGCTCAGCATTCTCGGTGACTCCCTAAGTGAAGCCCCGTCTTTATGTGCGGTCCAACAAAAGCAGACAAAAGCTAGGATTGTGTCCTGCCAATATTTGTCTCCTGATAAATCATGCACTAACTGGATGTTATGTCGGTGCATCCAAATCATTGACATGTTTTCCAACTGCGGTCAGGCCGAGGCCCATTAGGCAGATGTCCTCAAAACAGATGGTCAGTTAAGCTCGTCTCTCTGTTGTCTGCTAGGGATCAAGTGGACCCATAGAGATTCATACTGGGAAATGAAAATGATACAGTGAGCAAAAGGTCTTTTGACAGAGAGAGAGAGAGAGAGAGAGAGAGAGAGAGAGAGAGAGAGAAAGAGAGAGAGTAAGAGTACAGTTAATAGAATTGCGAGAGCAGGTGCATTATAAATTGGTAAAAGCCATCCAGCACACTCAGAAGAAAAAAAGTACTAAAAAAAAACAAATTGAGGTACTATATTAGGGAACCAATGCAATACTTCAGTTGTAATTTTTAGGTTACACTGACAATTTTTCTGTTTTAACCCTTAGTCCGCTAACGACAAATGCTAAATTGTCGTCATACGATAAAACAACCCCTCACATGGAAGTTCCCTCAGTTGATGTCAGACGTCATGCGGAGCTTTGTTTGGTGTTCCTGTGTCATGTAAAAAGTTATTGTAAAAAATGTGTAACAGTAATAACTGCTACTGGCAAAAACACAAGATCTTTGAACCCGGGAGAACTTTCAGGATAGTCTCTGCCCACAAGTGGGTGGGGAAAACCCACAGAGGGAGGGGGTCCGGCAGCGGCCGAGCAGCGGCGCGCCGAGCAAAAGAGCAGCAAACAGTGAGCATGCAGGAGAACAAACACCGGTTTTAGACAGTTTTACACCATTTATATTTGTTGAAATCAGATTTTACTAATACACTCTAAGGGTTAAAGTGTAAGAATGAAAAAAAAATCAATCAATGCCTTTTTCCCCCTGGAAAAAAAAGTTACTTAGGCTAAACAGTCGGTCCCTAAGGACCATGTCTCGAATGAAAATAAAGGCTTGGTTTATGTAGTTTCATCAGAAATGCTAGGTGGATCCAGATTTTACTGTCTCAAGACCTGAGGGGCTGTGATAAACGACACACAAGTGCAAGAAACATCACTCAAGATAATGATGAATGGAAACTTTCCAAGGCATATGAGATTGCCAAAGTTGTCCTCCCATTTTTTTTTTTTTTTGTACTGTGAAAACCCTCCAGCTGTCTTTTTTTATTATTTCTGAGGGTTTCACATTCCCTTAAATGTATATCCAGGTCATGTCCAATTTATTATTATTTCATGAAAACCTTAAACCTCCTGCATCAACAAGTAGTCAAAAATTCTCTTTCAGTTCACTCTATCCTGATGTTCTATGCCCCCCCCCCACCCACCCCAGTGCCTGGTTTAACCATTTAAGTAGCTGGTAATCGATCCACATTTTTATTTGTTTCTTAATGGTATTAGAACGCCATTTGAATGCAGCCTCACGCTTCTTTTATCCTCCTTTTGGAATGCCATTATACTCCAGGAGCAACAAACTAATCTGAGTTCTGTCACCCTCCTAAGGCCTTTCGATTTGTGCTATTGACTAAGCATCCCGGGAATGTTCAATGATCAGGCTCAATGATGCAGGGCTAAGCAATCCTTGTAGGGTAACTTCATTACCATGCATGGCTGAGCTCAGAACAGGAACATGCAATGCATACAGTGTCACTTCTGATTTGTAGGCTGATCTTATTTGCAAATGATACCCTTTGTGCTGCAATCTGGCTTCAGATGTTCTTGCAAAAAGAAAAATCCCAACACAACAGAATCAGTGAACCTTCCTGCCACTTTCAGTCAACCTAACAGAGGGGAGACTGAAAAAAAGGCTGTCGGGAATGGATAATATGGACTCGGTGGGTGACCTAAAGCAACAGATGTGTAATCAGCTTTAGATTTCTGCTCTCTGTATGGAAGCCGGTTCCTTTGTTTCAAAGTCACAGTAAGGGCGCTCTTGACTGTGGCCTAGCAGCGCCGTAGGGCTCCTGCACCAAGAAATCTAGAAAATTAAGCTGGAAGTATTGAATCGGCCAAGATTTTCTCAGCCTGGGCAGCCAGGCACTGTGGGCCTGCCATAAAAAGATTTTGGAAATTTGATGCAAAAGAAATCTGTATCCATTCACTAAACATACTGTGGTCTGTGGTACTTACCATAAGGAATGTATCCTTCCAAAATACCAAGAACCCGAGTGATCCTCATGCAGTTTGGAATAAAAAATACAGACACGTAAAGAGGTTATTTGAGGAATTATTCTTTCATGGGTTGATAAGACTATCTAGTGGGTAGCCGCTAGGTATTTTCAAGAAAAATTGTCTTCAGGTCTACCAGAGCAATATGACAATCACAGATAATAAATGCACTTGGCGCCTGTTTCATATGCTGCTTATTAGATGTTCTGGACTCCTTTGGCACCATAAAATACAGCCTCTTCCCCATAGGGAAACTTTCTTTTTATCTTCTTTTTCTGTTTCACACTGAACGAGCAGAACAACATGCATTTGAGGGTGATCCTGAAGTTCAGAGATGCTTAGCTCTGAAACACCATTTGCTATCAATGGCTTCTGATTAGACCATCAAAAGCTCTTCCTCTGAACCCAACCACTAACCCCCCCAAAGAATGGCTCTAATGATGTGGTAATTCACCCTGCGTGGGCTTACCATCAAGTGATTGGCTTGGGAGTCTTTAGATTGCTCTTTTAATGGCTGCTGCTGCCTGCAGGTCATTCTAGTTTTTGCCAGAATGCACAAAGGTGAATGCTGTGTGTGAATGGAGGATTCTGGGGCGCTCAGCCTTGCTTCTAGATATCCATCACACTGCCAAGTTTAGTCCCAATGTAAGCTTACAAAACTGGGCCCAATATTTGAATGCTTCTGAAGACCATTAACAGCTGCATCAGATATGCTAACCCTTTGAACCCATAGCGTTAATCCCAGAAAGTTTAATTTGTTCAGGCGGGCACCAAAGTTTTCATTTTATCTAATAAACAATACAGTTGCATAACAACAGAAACCAGCAGCACTGTATAACAATGAAGCTGACAGTTGGTGCCTTATGCAAATTGTCTTGACCGCGCTCCTTTGTGCATTCAGCTTATTGCCAGTTCCTCAAATGGATTATTGAGCACGCACCTGGTGTTGATATGTCTCAATAGGTTTCCAGGGCATATTACAGATATTGTCTATACAAAAAACACTGACCAACTACATCATTATGTTTCATGACATAGAGAACAGTAGCCCTGTTTATTGTATTAAGCGCAGAAAAGTACATGAAATGTTGAATAAAGATAATTTGTATTCATAGTTTTTGATAGTATTTCATAATATGAAGTATCGTCCTACATTTTTGCCATATTGCCTATCTTGCATATCTACTTTTATGTATTGTTCAGTAGCTACTGAAACTACTATATGGTTATATAGCCATCAGAGTGAAGACCTGAACTGTGGCCAACATAAGGACCCTTAGGGTTTAAGGGGTCAGATTAGGATGAGACTACAAGAAGTGCAGATTGGCAAATCTCCATAAGCAAAAAACCTTTAGATTGAGGAAGATACACCCCCAGCTGGCACTGGCGCCACACACAGTGTTTGACATGCTATAACTTACGGGCATATTATTGATATTGTCTATACAAGAAACACTGACCAACTGCATGTTTCATGACACAGAGCACATTAGCCCTGTTTATTGCATTTAGTGCAGCACAGTGTATAAAATGTTGAAAAAAATAATTTGTAATCATAGTTTTTGAAAGTATTTCATAATATGAAGCATCATCATACATTTTTGCCATACTGCATATCTTGCATGTCTACTGCTATGTATTATTTGGTAGCAGCTGAAACTACTATATAGCCTATAGCTATATAGCCATCAGAGTGAAGACCTGGACTGTGGCCAACATATGGACCCTTAAGGCTTAAGGGGTCAAATTAGGATGAGACTGCAATAAGTGCAAAGTGGCAAATCTCCATAAGCGAAGATGTAACCTTGAGATTGAGAAAGATTCCCCCCCCAGCTGGCACTGGCGCCACACGCAGCGTTTTACATGCTATAACTTATGGGCATGTGGTCCATAAAGTTTATAACTACGACACCATCCATTATTTTCAGTAGAGAATCCGTTCATGGTCTGCTTCTCTCCAGCATATTTCAAGTATAATGAATGTTACAGTGCCTTAACCAGCCCCATATTTCATTTTGCACTACTGTCTTAGCCAGTGGCTGGGGATAATGTACTGCCCTGATATTAGTGTAACATTATGTTTTGGCCAGGGAGCGTGGCAGTGGGAAGGTGTAATGAATCAAAAACATCTGAGAGAGGCCAGAGAATTAGACACCCCATTACTGGTTTTCCGCATTGGGAAAGCTGTGGGGAGAGAGGGTGTGCAAGTCTTACTTAAGATTATGGCATTCATTATGCTCCCTCCACTCCAGCAAAACTACACTTTCTGAAGAGTGAAGCTCAAAGGCACAGCACAGGCCTTTTCTAACACTGTAGCATCTCGCTTACCACAGCTCCTCGGGGAGCCATTTTAACAGTCAAATGTATGGCCCCTGTGGTGTTTGGGTACTCTGAGAAATGGCTCATTGTTATGGGGTGAGTGAACGCTATTATGGACCTCACAGTGAATGGAACTGGTGGCTTCTGCACAAAGGGAAGCTCTTTGCAGAACTTTTGTTTAAGATGGTCATAAAATTTCAATCCATCATCATTACATGGCATTCCAACCAAGCTAACAAACTTGACCTTTGAGTGCTGGCCAGAGACGACTTTCATAATCGGATTACAAATTTGCCGGAGAGTTGAGCACCAAAAGGTCATTTCATAACTACGACTGTAATTATTGTACAGTCGTATTGTCTTGTATTATCTTTCTTCGAAAGCGTTCATTAAAGGTTGTTGGTGCTGCAAAACACAATCTGTACGATTTGAACAGACACAAATACACATAGTGTTAGAAAACGGTACAAATACTCAGTGCTAGAAAGTGACTCAAAAAGGGAGTAGCTACTGTAAAAATATACAAATGAATAGATTATTATAATAATAATAATTTAAAACACAAATATTTATGACTCAGGCTACACCATTCTTGGTTTAATGAGATTATTTTTTTTGGCATGAAATGAATGATTCTTACAATTCTTCGATACATACAGAGAATAATATGTACATTCTTACATGAAGTAAAACATGTATAACAGCAGCTCAGAGATCAATATAAACAGCAATTACACACAAATATACAAATACATAAAAAAGTTGTTTTGTAAATTATTTAAAAATAAATAACGTAAAATTGCATTTGTAAAACAGACAAAAGAGAAACCAACTTGACCTGTTCTCTAAGCTCAAAATCAGAGCAAGAGCAGAATGACTGAATTGAATCGCAGTGAATCATAAAATGACATTTTGATTTTAATAATAATTCAGCACCATTTACAGCATGGTGTGCAAGTAACTGAATAGTAACAGACAGAATGAGGTTTTCAAAACAAAAGCAAACAAACCACCCAAAACAAAAATTGCATCACAGGCCAATTACTTATGGCCTACACTCTCCCAGGCTGACAAAGTCTTCCTCCTCACAAATTTATTAATTTATAATGAGCTGTCAATAAGAGCCCTGGTTGTTATTTTTCTATGAAACTGAAAGTGCATTGCACATGAAAGTCGTACATTATTATTTCCCATCTGAAAACTAGTAGAACTATTCCTAGTGTTTTATTCTGGTGTACCACTGGTATCACTGGTATTTTATATTACAGCAAAGCTCAAATTTGCAGTTTCAGAAGCAAAAGGAAATCCTGTCACTTTGTTGCTCATATATTACAAGCTATATCAGGAGCGCAAAACTCCAGTCCTGAGGGCTGGAGTCCAGCGGAGTTTGGTCGTTCCCCTATTCAAACTCACCACCCAACCTGCCAGTTAACAGATGAGTTGAACCAGGAGTGTTTGAGCAGAGAAATCACCAAACTGCGCTGGACACAGTGTAGCGTGGCGTTCCAGGACCGGAGCTGTGCACCTCTGAGGTAAAGTTCTTTTGATTAGTTTATAATTAACAGACTTAAAACTGACAGTTACTCTGTTTCTATTAGGTGATTTTATTAAGTGCTTAGTCATGTATAAAGTGTCTGCAAACCAGCAGACCCCAAAGAAGTCTTGATCAACACCATGGAATCAGAAATATTACTCCTGCATAAGCACTGCATGAAGAAGATTAGATAAAATAAGATAAGATAAGATAAAATAAGATAAGATAAGATAAGATAAGATAAAATAAGATAAGATAAGATAAGATAAGATAAGATAAGATAAGATAAGATACAGCAGCAAAGTGGAGAGAACAAAAGAAGAAAGTAGAAGCAGCAAATTAAAATGGACTATACAACACAACAGTACAATATTAAAAGTACACTATACAAGAAATTAAAAAATATATAAATATAGAAGAATATATTTATAGGCAAGGCAAGGAGAACAACAAGTTCCACATGCATTGCCCGGGCAGGACCGGTACCATGCTTTGCCCACATTACACCGGTAGATTTTGCACCACTATCCCCCCTCTAACTACAGCCTGTGTAGTTACATGCACTGTGGTCTAATTATAACGCAAGGAGTATGTGGTGTTTGATTTTCAGATTCGTTGCATGGAAAATAAGATTACAGAACTCCCAGTAGAGCAGGCAAGCCTGAGATTCATCCTCTTGCTGTTTATCTACTTGCTTTGTTCTTTATAATCTGTTGCTCTGTTACTGATTAAACCGCTTTCGTTCCAAATAATCAGCGCCACTTCCCACTCTGCTTGGATTGCAAGGATTGTGACTTTGTGCTGTTTACCTCATGGTTTTTCTAAAGGTCTCGCTTCGTGCTGAAGATGTGTTATTTCCTATTTTTGCATCGTGCATTACTTGTAATCAGATTGACCTAGATGAGACAGAACACTGCACTGAAACCATTCAGATTTTCTTTTTTAATATTTCTTTATTAAAAGCGCCACTGTATGCTACCTTATGTATAAAAGGATGAATGGTTGTGATGATGGATTCCGGACTGGCAGCCAGCTTTTTCACCCTGTGGGAGCTGGGACTGGCTCTGGCACTCATCCGCTAGGAAAAGTGGTTCACATAATAAGTATGAATGAATGAATAAATGAATGAAAGGGTAAATTGGTTGGTAATATTAATAGTAAAATTCTTTAAGGATCATTACTAGAACTGCACCTACTGAATATTTTAAGTTTTGAATTTTCTATTAAACACTATCCTGAATATTAAAGAATAATGAAAGAATAATAACTAGAAAGTGTGAAAAAAAAAGAAAAATAAATACTGTTGCCTATTATTGCTACCACTACTACTTCTGCTATTACTACTATATTATTATTATTATTATTATTATTCACAAACATCACATGTGTAGTACTTTCAAAGCAAGTTAAATTAAAATGCTAAACAATGGATCATGACCAAACTGACAACCCTAAACAGTTCGCTGGCTCGGGTTTAAAGCAAAGAACACCGGTGCAGGGAAAAAGAGAAAACAGTGTCTTTTTAACCACTGTTTTAAAAATGAAACCAACATTTTGGTCAACTTCTGTTAGTTCCTGGGGAGTGATGAAGCTCTTTAGGCCACTCAAAACAACATTATACTGGAGCATGCAATAAACTCAGCCACGCTGGCATTAAAACCCAATACGGTCTGAATCATTTTTCTTCAGGCTAGGCAGTAAGCAAGCCTGAACTCTCCTTGTTTATTCTAGGTAATAAAAGCAACTGAGATCATACTTGCTTGCAGTCTGAAGCCATTAGAAATCTGGAGTTAAAACTGCGTCCTACAGGTGGTGAGTTATCCTTTAGCTTGGTAAACATTTGTTCCCCACATGATTGCATGAAAGTACAGGTGGCACAGGTGCCAGTTATTGGATTCTCTCTTTTTGGTACCTTTTAGTATTTGTGTAGTTGGAATTAATGGAACATTGCCAAACATTTGTTGGAGCCCTAACCATAAATCATGGCTTTTTCTTGCCGGTAGCAAGAAAAAAAACAGCTGTTCAAAAGTAATTACCATCACAAGGCCTCTTGTTAAATGTCAAAATGCTACAAAAACAGATCTGCCTTGTGTTTGTAGCCTATCTTACATGAGGAGGATTTCTATGCATTTATATCCTCTTCATTACAAACATCTACCTTGCACTGAAACTCACTGGTCTCTTTATGAGCCACATTCACTACTGCTTTGTGTTTATAAGTCAGTGTATGTCAACTTCAGAGTGATCGGGACCCAGAAATATCATACATCAACAGACCTGCGCAATATTGAATCAAAATGAAGAACTCACATTTTGTCTGGACGGTCATGGTGGATCTGATAAAGACAAAGCACCTCTGAAGTGTGAATTCTGGTAGAAATACAGTGAGGCATGTACAGCTGCATGTGGGAGTTTTGGCGATCTTGGTTAAAATACTTCAGAATCAGAATCAGAAAATTGTATTGATCATGAAAACATAATTATTATGTTACAGCTGCACAGACACGCAGAGACAAGGACAATATAAAATACAATGTCTAAATAAATCAAATAAAACTCTGCAGAAAATATGTAATACACCATGCGATATACACAAATGCAGGGTATAAATACTATAGATAAGTAACATACAGTTAAATGAATTACTAGTAGCACAAATGTTGGTTAGAAGTGTGTTACTGCACATAATAGAGATCAGTAGAATATAAGTAATACTGACGCAAGTAGTGATATTTCACATGGTAAGACTATTGCACATAATAATAAGATATTGCATGTAATGAAATGATTTAGCACCCAATAAGAAAACTGACAGTGATACTGCACGTGGTGAGACTACCGTACATAATAAGATATTGCACACAATAATAATGATTTACTTGGTTTGTTACTGAGGAATGCAATGTGATACCCTACAGCACGGCCAAGGACCTACTGAACATTTGGCTGACATGTTAATAATGAGGCACTGGCTGACTGTGCAGTGCTGCACAAACATCATTTACATGGAAGGGATATCAGAGGGTGACGCAGACTAAGGTCTCATCACACACGTCCAGAGGCATTTTGGAATCAGTTGCTTTGGTCTGGTGAAATGTTAAATGAATTATTTGGCTACAAACATGAAAGGTAGTTTTGGAGGGAAAAAAAGAGAAGCATTTCAATAAAAGAACATCATGCCAATAGTTAAGAATCAGGGTGGATATATTATGCTTTGGGGTTGTGTGGCAGCCAGTGGCACAGGAAGCATTGTGGGGTCAGAGCGAAGAAAGGACTCGACTAAACATCAAATCCTGAAAGCTAACGTTTCAAAATCAGTGAAGAAACTGAAGGA
The DNA here is from genome assembly GCA_037974445.1 of Brycinus macrolepidotus. Lineage (NCBI taxonomy): Eukaryota > Metazoa > Chordata > Actinopteri > Characiformes > Alestidae > Brycinus > Brycinus macrolepidotus. The sequence continues at coordinate 20,704,618 of JBBPCZ010000089.1, read as the reverse complement.
GAAAAGCTGGATATTACAAGAACAAGAATACGTATTTTGCAAGAATCTGAATGAATTATGTGACTCCAGACCCACATACACTATAGGGGCAAAAGTATTGGGACACACCTGTTTTTCAGGGTTTGGGCTAGGCCCCTTACTTCCAGTGAAGGGCAATCTTAATGCT
>JBBPCZ010000089.1:20691380-20703107 GCA_037974445.1 Brycinus macrolepidotus | reverse complement strand
TGTGGAAAGCCTTCCAAGAAGAGTGGAAGCTGTTATAGCTGCAAAGGGGGGACCAACTCCATATTAAAGTCTATGTACGTGAATGCAATGTCATTAAAGTCCCTGTTGGTGTAATGGTCAATACTTTTGTCCATATACTGTATACATGGATGGTTTTGAGTGTAAAATACTGTCAACTGAACAATGTCCAACATCTTTCTGCAAATGTGTGACAAAACACATGCTTTCATAAACTGGGGACCACTTTCTCTCAGCCCAAAAAAATGAGTTCTCCGCCTCTCACTTTTGCTGGACGTAGAAGATCCACTTGTTAAATGCCATTAAAGGTCTAATCACCTCTGCTGTGCCATTCACACTGCACTATGTGTGAATTGTGCTTACCACAGAACAGAAAGGCAGCACACTAATACGCTCATGATGATCCCCTCGGTTGGAGAGGATTAACTGAACTCCATGTGTTATTACTGGGATGGAGCAAACTCCTCTTTGACTGCTATATTTCTGGTAGAGAAGTAGGTAGTATACACAGACACACAGTCTGATAGGTGTCACCTTTTCTCTCCAGCCACAACACTACAGATCCGAACAGTTGCTGAAATGTCTAAGTTTTATTTATGTCTACATTAGATCCATTGTAGAATCTATACAGAGGGTAAACAGTGATTGAGTGCACCGTGATGAAGCGACACTGGAGAACGACTGAGACAAGGTGACTTGTGTCCAATGAGACAGATGCAAAAAAATACACAAAATGGATGATGCAGCGGTGTAGAGCTGGCTGAGTCATTTTGCTGCACACTTCTTTTATGATGAAGTGGATATGTGTGACAACTCAGCTTGTGATGAGTATGTATGTGTGTGTGTGTGTGTGTGTGTGTGTGTGTGTGTGTGTGTGTGTGGTTCAGCAGTGGTGGAAAGTGACCTTGGGGATTTGAATGATGTTGGTTTAGTTTTAAATAACAACAGTACAACAACTAATCAATAAAATGAATGACTCTGATGAGAAAAATAGTTGGGAACGACGCTTTTTATTGAGTAGTTGGCTTTCCACCTAACGTTACATCATTTACATGTATGCAGACACTCTTATCCAGAGTGACGAATGCAGACACTCTTATCCAGAGTGACGAATGCAGATGCTCTTATCCAGAGGACTCCTATGGGTGTAGAAAGGTGGTCGGTTAGGAAATCAAACCCCAACCTGCTGCACAGAGGGCAGCGCTGTTAGCCACTGTTCTCCACCCACCCCAGTTATATGTCAAAAATCATGCTCGTATGATCACAAGATACTAAAAGTAGATTAGACTTGTTAACAGAAAGTACAAACACCATTTCCAAAAAAGTTGGGACACTTTCCAAAACGCAATAAAAGCTCAAATCTGCAATTTTGTAATTCGCCTGAACCTTTATTTAACAGGCCAAAGGACAAAGAAAATATGTTCTGTGCTTTCACCGACAAACTTAATTCTATTTGAGAAACATAAACAAGTTTAGAAATTGATGCCTGCAACACACTCCAAAAAAGTTGGGACAGAGGCAAGTTTAGGACTGGGTCACATTTTTGCTGTATGCAGTACAAGACTTGAGCTGCTCAGCAGTCTGTGGTCGCTGTTGTCTATTCTCCTCTTCATGATGCGCCCAACATTTTCAATAGGAGACAAATCTGGACTGCAGGCAGGCCAGTCAAGCACATGCACTCTATGTCTATGAAGCCACACTATAATTTGTGCAGAATGAAGTCTGGCATTGTCCTGCTGAAATATCCATGGAGTTCCAGGGAAAAAATGTCATCTTGATGGGAGCATATATCTCTATAAAATTCCAGTGTAAGTCTCCACATCAGTGGTGCCTTCACAAATATACAGATCCCCCATGCTATGAGCAATGCTTGCAAAGACTGAGCCTTTGGTGGATGCCCCTTTCATACCCAGTCTTGATACCCAGTTAACCTGCTAATTGAGGAAAGTTACTATAAGTTACTTGCCTCTGTCCTAACCTTTTTGGAGTTTGTTGCAGACATCAAGTTCTAAATTTGTTTATGTTTTACCAAATAGAATGAAGTTTCAAAACACTGAAAATCGTTTCTTTGTCCTTTTGCTTGTTAAAAAAAAAAGGTTCAAGTGAATTACCAAATTACAGATTTTAGTTTTTATTGCACTTTTAGAACGTGTTCCAACTTTTTTGGAAATGGGCTTTGTAAGTAGACTGCTAGTGCTATATAAAGAAGTTCTTTATACAGGGGCAAGAACTTACTTTTCTCATCATTTATTTCTCCTCCTGCTAATGCTCTACCAATGAAAAGAGGATTTAGGCACAGTTCTTCCACCCAGACCGAGTAAACGGTCGAGAGACTTTAGACTTGTTTTAATTTGGTGAACGGAAGAATGAACCACGCTGGCTGAGGAATGTATCATGTTTTTTCTTTAGCACAGTCGCAGTTTATGGAAAACATTATCCGGAGTGATTTTTAAAGCTAATTTTTATTTGTTTGTTTTTTTGTGTGTGTGGATACATAAAACACAACTTATCTTTTCAGAATCACTCTTCAATGATTAGAGCGATTTTGCTGTGTTTGCATGTCTGGTGGGTGTTTATGTGCAGTTGTTGGTTGGTGTCTGGTTTGATTCTGCTGTTACCAATCCCAGAGAAACAAATGACTTGAGCTTTTTTTTTTTCTTCATCATTCCAAATGATTTGTTTCTTTACTGATTCTGCACCTTTAATTCTGAGAAGAACAGCATTTTTCAAGAGTTCTGAAGATCTGTAGCAATGACCTTGACAATGTTAGTTTATTTATTTATTTATTTTTCATTTTACTTTGCGGATCCAATTTTTAAGATATTTTATGCCTAAAAGGAGATTGTGAAACGGAGAACAAATTATTTAATTTATTTGTTTGTTTGTTTGTTTGTTTGTTTGTTTATCTTAAAACACTCCAGTGTGGCTTCCTAGATGTGGATTACGCCTAATCCTGGACTGAATATCTAATTCCATGGAGGAAATTATTAACCTAGGCTTGGATGTAATGCGGGTGTTCAAACCTTGCCCTTAATGGGAACTATTTTTTTTTTCCTCCTAAATCAAAATGATCTGACATGAATTGAATCATTATTTACGGCCCTTGTTTTCAGTCAAGTACAGCAAAAAAAGATGTTAACTGTGACTTCAATACCTGGCTGCTGTTGTCTGGACAAGCCAAAAATGGAACGTAGCCCACTGTGTCATGCGAAGCAATTGAAGGGAGTTAACAAGTACAACACACCCCGGAGCTGCTTACTCAGTTCGTCTGCATGACCCCCTCACAAGGCCCACAGGCTGGGCCATCAAATAATGTGCTAAATTAACAAATACTTGTTTGCTCTGCTGTCATTTGGGGTTTGCGTAACGGTGATCTTGCCGTTCTGAAGGACAAAGCATGACCTACATATGAATAATTAACATGATGGCATGGAAAACTACAAGTAGGCCCACTTCAGCCTCTTCGTTCAGATCCCAGTTCACAAAGGTGCCGTGTATCTCGCAGCAGCTTATATTACTTAAAGCTGCTCTTTAAAGAGCCATCTGAACTCACTTTAGTGGTCAAAGGGCTTGAAGACAAGCAGAGGGCTCAGGATTTTACAGGAGAGACATAATAGAGTGACAGAGACAGACTGCCTTTTCTGAGTCTAATCGCCCTACAGAATGCACCATTAACATCCTTGTAAACAGCACAGCAATTAGCTACAGAAGAAATACAACCAGTTTCAGTTTTTTGAAAGTTTAAAACCAAACTCCCCCACTAGCGGATAACATTTCAGAAAACAGGACGTGAGTCGTAAAGATACTGAGATTGGAGAAAGACCAAGACGTCCAATTAAAGGACATTAAAAATCACACAGGGAAGCAGTACTGCAGACCTGCTCCCACAGATAAGATCTGACCCTTAGTGCTGAAAAGACGGCTTGTCGAGCTGTTCCGAGAGCAGTCTTGTTGTTTTTAGTTAGGCTTTTGAGGTGGGAAAATCTGGTCCTAAATCAGGGAAAGTAGAAACTGACCTGAACATCTTGTAGAACCACCTTCGCTCATTCCTTTATTGGGTTTGCCAAGAGAAAAGAGGTAAAGACCCTGAAATTCCAGGCATTCCGGAAAGCTAACAGCAGAGCTTACCCCTTCAAAAAAAAAAACAACTCTAAAATCCACTGGGTCTGAGAGATGGAAGGCATATTTTTAAAGGGAAAAATTCCTAAAAAAAAAAATAATAATAATTTAACGCAAAATGTGTAAAAGGCCTATTAGCACATAGCATTTTAAAGGCCTGTCACTCTAAAGCCCAATCCCAGTTATGAGTCATGCACCGGCACCAGATGCCAGACACTTTTCAAAGCCTAGAAGGATTAATTGTTTATTTGCTTCTTGGGCGCTAAAGGAATGTCAACTTTTGAGGAGCTCACATTGCATTCTAAGTGGGAGATTAGAGGAAAAATAAGGGAATAAAGCACCACAGAGTGATTCCTTAAAGAACTAGCCCTTGCTGGGCGGATTCAGACGTCACAATGGAAAATCCCCGAATGCAGCACACGTGAAAGCTTCAGTTCACGTTCGGGACTGTTTATTTACCCGATGCTCACTGTATATCCAACTTTGAAGCAGTACATATTACATATCCATCTGTTATGACATTACAAGGATTATTTTTCCCAGTAAGTACAGCTGGCAGCCAGGGAGTCTCGACGTAAGCCAGTAGGACCAAATGGGTGTTAAAGCACCATGTGGTAACAGTTAAGAGGTGTTATGGGGGTCTTTGGGCTTCTGAATCAAGGGCATGGTCAGGCCATGGTGAACCATTAGTGACCCGTGACATTCCTTTCGTCTTCCTCGTGGAGTGGCCGCCTGAAAAACGAGCGAGTAACTGACTGACCCCGCCATTCACTAAAACACCACTTAGTGGCAGCTAATAAATACTGACTTAGCTCAGCAGTAATACTGAAAGAGCACTTTAGTCATTGTCTCCTCTTGAGTAGCTGGGAGAGACACTGAATTTGTAATGACATGTAGAGATGCGAGACTTCAGTCACTGTGAGTCACTTGGTGTCGGTCAAATATTGCTGTCAGACTGAGGCCCCCCAGGATGCTACATTTGTTCCCAAACATGGAGCACCATTTGGCTGTGTGTGAAAAATCTGCGGTGAGGGGGATTTGCTTTGAGTCGTTGCTTCTGAAGAGAGAAAAGAGAACGAAAAATCGAGAGAGAAGAAGTGTTCTATTGAAGTTTGTTTATGAAACAGGTCTTCATTTCCCACTTGTCTCTTTTCTCTCCCACTGAGCTTGCGTGTTTATAAAGAGTGGAGCGGCGTGATTGAGTTGACAAACTGAAGCTTGTTTACAGGACCCGGGAAATGAAGAAGAGAATAAATTGAGGGCGACAGATGAGACAATCTCAGATCAGATGACTAGGGGAGGGAGAGAGAGGGAGAGAGAGAGATAGAGAGAGAGAGAGAGAGGTCGAACATGAGAAAGGAGAAAAGCTTGCCTGGAGATGTGAGAGACATAAATCCTACCAAAGCCATGCAAGCCAGCCTGACAAACCCGCATCACTCGCATATCTCCTCCCACTTTTCTCTTCATTGGTCTCCTTTTGCAAGCCCCCACCACCTCGCCTTTCCCCTGCCCACTGCTAGAATGCGAGGGGGCAGGGCTGAATGAGTCAGAGGCGGACCTGTCCACTCCTCCCGAGTCGCTCTTACCAGAGGAAGGAGGAGTGGCTGCGAGGGAAACCGAGCCACTAGAGACAATGACACAGGCAGACTCGAACGTGCTTGCTCTCCAAGTTCTCCGAGCACTGCATGGAAAGTGAATAAGAGTGTCTGGAGTCCAGAACACTGGGAGAACCTGAGTGAGGTCTCACATCGCCTTTCCTCCCCTTTTGCTGTGTGTGTGTGGACGATGGAATTTTAACCATGTGGAAGGTGAGTAGAATCAGAGCTGTGGAGGTGGATGTGAATGGTGTCATTCTATGGACAGCAAAAACAGTTGGTCATGTGAATCAAAGAGACACACCTGAGTTATGAGGGATGTCTTCACAAGTAAAAATACAGATAACAAGAAGTGTAACTACAACCGCACTCAGTAGAACTTTGACTACTTGTCAGTATGCTTCAGCTCAGAGCAACGCTTTCACTTTTGGTGCCCATGTCACTGTGTGAATCCCACTTCTCAAGAAGCTGTTAGGCTCAGGTTTGCCATTTCATCACATGACAAAACCTCTTAAAGAGCATCCATTTAGTAGAACTCCAAAAAGACTTATGAGGAATTTCACCTTATCTTGAAGATAGGTCCCAGATGCAGGAATGTGGAGTACTGAGGACTGTTTTAGTTCGGTTGGAATGTAAAGTTTGAGGGTGTGAGCCTCTTGTTCTTTGCCGTTGAGTCATTTTTGGGCTGACCTCATTTTTTTTTTTCTTCAGCTCGGTGTATGGAAGGTAGCACTGTACACCAAGCTGGCAGCCTTTTTAAAGGTTGTCTGTACATCTGTGTGTGTGCTGAAGGGGTGTGTTACTTATTAAACTCTGCGACCTGAGGCTGAGACACACAGCACTGCAGTGGGAACTGGCTTATTAGACTTAAGTCAAAGAGAAAGATATTGTGACAGAGTGTAACAGTGTGTTTGAGTTTGTTTCCTGAGAGTGCTGCATGCTTCGCAAGGATGATGGTGACAGGAGCTGACACAGATCGAGTCTGACGATCTCTGGATCAGATGAGCTTGTCTCCACCACTGCATGTCAAAGTTTTTTACAGAGTGCCACCTATTGTTAGGCCACGATGTGACACATGGACAAGCCCATTATTAATTTTGTCAACTCCAAGAAGGCATCTAAAAGGCCTTTAAATCTTAAGATTTGCCACAGCAATATAGGAGCAATCACAATCATGTCTCGCACTGCTGCCAGATAGAGGTTTGCACTCTGGACTGCTCAAGGCTACGGAATTAAAACCTCGATCTGCATCTCTGACCTGCTGGAGAACAAACAACAAGAGGCATTTTCAGTACTTGGCTAATTCAATTGTAGCACAGCCACTCTGGCTTGAATCAGTCTGAATATTAACTGCTTGATTTTTCCGTGGAAGCTCTACTGCTGCTGAAGGAACGTGGAAAAAAAAAAAAAAAAGTCCCGTAAATTTGTGCCGGCAAAGGATGCCAGCAAGAGAATATGCTGAGCCCTTTGGAGCCAAAGCTGATCAAGCCTTCCCTCATGCCTTCCCTCTAATTCCGCTCTGGACACTTTCCAGTGGGAAACGTGTCAAAACTTATCTCTTCCACCTCCTTTTCCGTCACTCTTTCCATCCTGATGCACTCTGACACTGACTGTTCAATAGGTGCTCAGACTGCAAGCAATGAGAAGTTTCTTGAGTGATTTTTTGGCAATTTCAACATCATTGAAAGGCTATCAGGACAAAAAAAAATCCCCTCATCCTGTAACAAAATGTTACTCAGAGTCCAGTGCACCTCTCTCGGGCAGGCGTTGGGTCTATATGGAGGTGCTATAGGAAAAGACAGAGAAGTCTGTTTGGTTCAGGGTATTCTTAAAAGCAGGTAGTGTTGATAGGATTTGGTAAGACATTTATTTAAGTAGTCCTTTGGCAGATGGGCTGACTTTGTGCTAGGCTGCATTTCTACCAGCAGAGGGTGTTCCAAACATCTCCATTCAGGGCAATTTATTTCTCATAGGACGAGCCCTCCACCTCGCCAGTCAGAGCCTGCAGCCCATATGTTGCCATGTTCAATTTGTATTTGTAAGTTTTCTTCTATTCCTGCATCAATGGTCAGTTTATGTTTGACACATTCACACCAGTGCCAACTCATTTCCATGTCAGTGTCACTGCTGTGCTAAGAATGGTTAGACATATGATAATATATGATAATGGCTGGCCGGTGAGAGGAAGTACAAGGTAGATGTCAAAGTGAACAATGGGAGTACCTGAATTGACAGATTATTATGTATTATATCCATATTTCAAAGATGACACCTTACATTAAAGATGTAAGATGTAACCTTACATTAGACATGAGATGACACCTTCCACGAAAATGACACATATCATTACGATACCTACCCTCTTTGCAGGTAAATGAAGGCCATGTCTTAGGCTGGAAAGAACAGTGTCCAAGGTGGTTTGTCAATCACACTAAAGGCTGATAACTACAGTCTTCATACAGTCTGATGCTAGGTGGAAAGGTCTGATCTACAGACTTGTATTTGTGCTCTGTGTTTACACTTTGGAGCTGCACCTAATTACTTTCAGTGCTAAAGGTTAACCATTTTTTTTGCCAAAGACCTAGTAATGCAACACATACATCATGACAAGTTTGTGTTTTTACTGGGGGTGTGAAGGTTAACATCTTACTAACATGTCCATGTGCCCTTTTATATGTCATTAATGATTTTACTAGGTCCGTGGTAGCCGTGGGTTGAGCCCAGTTGTTTGTGACTGTGGTCTTCTATGTCAAATATAACCCTTAAATGGGTTATAAAGCAAAACCCTGGGCAATTTCAGCAGATTAAACTGGACAGTGTTTAGTGCTATGGATACATCAATGAGCAGCAATCGGACAAAAGCAAACGCAAAGTGAAAGGCAACAGTTTACTTCAAGAACCTCCCCTGTGATAATACACAAGCCAAATGAGAGTGAGAATGAGAGGCCATACTTGCGGAGGAGCTGAAACCAATTCCTATATATTTACTTCGTTATATTTATTCACAGGCTGGACATTGGTGATGATAACTGGAAACCGTGTATACTCTACGGTGAACATGTCATTTTCATGTCCAGTGAACGCGAATCATGTGCTCAGACAATTAAAAAAATGTTAAATGAATGAGTTATTGCAAGTATTGAATACACTGAGATGTCAGTGATTACAGCTATAAAAAAACATGCCGCTTTTCAAATGGACAAATATAGTTAACCACACAAAATAATATGATTAATTTAATAGCACTAGTATTCAGAATTTTATAAACTACATATTTTTAAATGAATAGAAAATAAATGGGGGATGGATGGAGGGAGGTTTCCAAGAATTTAGTGGTTATTTAGGGAATATTTATATGTAATAATAATCATAAATATAATAATATAAATATAAGAAATATATAAAGTATAAAAATATCATGATAATCATATTTCAAACATCTAAGGTTAAAGACAAAAAAATCCACATCATGCTTTATTCTACAGATAAAAAAATTCTATCACAAGATAACTAACCTGTCTTTAAAAAAAAGACATTCCCAAATCTATTAAGATGATGTAAATTATTGATAATTATTCTAAACAAAAAATTCATTTTATAAACTTTCAATCACTTATTTCAACCTAACACTGTTAAGAGTATCCACAAAAGTAAGGCCTCGGACACTTCATCAGTCCATATGTCCGTATTAATCATTAGTATACACAACTTTTTTTGGGTTAACAACATGTGTTCATGTTAACACTTGAGGCTTGTGGCTTATGACTGATCACCAATAAATCTTTGCCTTTGTATCTTTGTGTCACAGCCAAAATAACATCATCGCTTATAGTCAAGCATCCGTCAGTGAGGTATGCGGGCTCCTGATAGGAATGAACAGTTGAGAGATGTGCAACACCAAATAAGCTAGTATCATGTTGCCTAAAACATCAGCTTGGACTGGAGTGGTGTCATATGTTTTTCTTCATCTGTTTTCTGTTCATTTAGAATTTTCCTGATGTCTCATAGCCAACATACTACATCTGATACAGTCACTAGCCCAATAACTTTAAGTATTCTTCGCTAGCTTTCGTCTAAATAAATCCAATAACAATTCTGTAGTAGAAACTTCAATATAAAATACACTATGGTATATACACAAATGCTGGGTAAAAAAACTATAGGTAAGTAACTTACAGTTAAGTGCATTACTTGAAACACAGATGGTGGTTAGGAGTCTGTTATTGCACATAATAGAGATCAGTAGTGTATAAGTAATATTGACATAAGTAGTGATATTCACATGGTAAGACTATTGGACATAAGAAGATATTGCTCATAATGATAATGTTTTAGCACCTGATACGAACACTGCACAATATTGCACATGCTAGACCATTGCACATCATAGCGATTGCACATAGTGATACACATAATGTTAGTTATTTAAACCTAGTAAGAAATTGTACAACTGTAAATCTGTGAGACCTGTGAGAAGGAGATCTGTGAGAAGGAAGTACGCAGGAGGCAGAGGTACGAGTAGTGGCAGCTGCCATGACTTAATTCCCTCAGAGCATAAATCAAATAATACCTCTTTTCAGTTCCTTGGCCACCTCAAAATCCAAAATACTGCTTTTCAGCAGCTCTCTGCAATGCTGTAGGACTTGGGCCCTCCCTCTGGCTGCTCTCAGTGGCCCTCAGTGGAGCTGTAGGGACTGGCACTTCCCTCTGGCCCCTCTCACAGGCCCTAGTGGTACTACAGGGACAGCAGCTTGGGGACAATATCAGTGGTAACAAACAGTGTACAAAGAAGACTCAACTGAACTGCAGACGGTAACCAGGCACAGAGATCAGAACCACATCAATGTTTAGGGTCGAGACTGTTTAATGTGTCTGAACTGAATCTGATCACGGCATTCAGAAAAATCACCTACAACAAACCTGCCACCAAGAAACACCCATTACTTGACTGGTTGGTTTTACGTTTTGTATTCAGCTGTGGCTGATGAGTCAAAGGACATTTCTCACTTCAAGGCTTTTTTTTTTTTTTTTTTATTTAATAATTTTTTTTCAGATGGTGCCTGCAACACAGTTGGGGCTCAGATCATCTGTTTGTTTCAGGTTATGGAAGCTAATTATAGGTGCCCTCCACTCCACTGCAGACGCACAAAAAAGGAAGTAGAAGCAGAAAGCATGTAATTTGAGATTCCCTGATTACAGCTCGGGCCGCGGTGGCTGCTGTTTGTTTGATGTAGTGTTAAACGTGTGGGTTTTGTTGGTTAAAATAACATACATTACCTCACCCATCTGCTCATTTCTCTGCACCCCTCTTCTGTAGGTGCATCTAGGTAACGTGTCGCCATTTATTCCATGAAAGGCTACTCACCGCCCCGATCCAAGGCTTAGTTTTTGCCTGGAAATAGCAGATGGTTCAAATATCAAACAGGATTATTGCCTCGTCTCAGCTCTCACATCCACACCATGTTATAGCAACACCATCTGTCAGAGAAGAGAAACAGTGTCCTTCGCATATTCCGCAGCTGAATATTTGTTAAATATGTCAGGGCGGTGATATGGCAGGATCCACAGATGCGGTCTTGTTTGGATAGCTGGAGTTATTGGTACTTGTGAATGAGATGTTTAGCAAATGCCGGAGTACATTAAAGGTGCTGAGGGTGACTTCATTTTTTTGCTGTAATGTTGTGACACGTCAACCCCCCACTGACCTTTACGTGTATAAACTGATGCTCTGAGTTGTAATGTCAACCTTCAGCGTCCTACTAGAGCATACACACATGCACACTGTACACTCACTAACATAAGAACAGGCCATAGTTTGCATTCCGGACATTGTAGGGTATAACCATCGACACCTGTACCCACAACATCAAACTGTGTCACAGGTTTTCCATAATCTTGGGAAAATTTGGTCCCTACAAAGAGCCACACACACACACACACACACACACACACACACACACACACACACACACACACACACACACACACACACACA
>JBBPCZ010000089.1:20665296-20683035 GCA_037974445.1 Brycinus macrolepidotus | reverse complement strand
GAGTTGAGGTCAGGACTCTGTGCGGGCCAGTCAAGTTCTTCCACACCAAACTCATCCAACCATGTCTTTATGGAGCTCGCTTTGTGCACTGAGGCACAGTCATGCTGGAATAGAAAAGGTTCTTCCCCAAACTGTGTCCACAACATTGGATACATGGCGTTGTCCAAAATGTCTTGGTATCTTGAAGCATTAAGATTACCCTTCCCTGGAAGTAAGGGGGGCCTAGCCCAAACCCTGAAAAACAGATGTGTCCCAATACTTTTGTCCATATAGTGTATATTCCCTGTAGGTTCGCCTTGAATGGGTCAGTTTGTACAAACTGTAAATGAATCTTGGAAAGCAGGGTTAGGCTGGGTGACAAGCAATCGCTCAAATAGAGAAAAGACAAAGTCAGAGCCCATATTTCACACCTTTGTGGAACCAGGATCAGTTACAATTACAGTCTCAATTACAAAAGTACAGGTTTGGTAGAAACATTGCATACAAGGCCAGCTAAGGTCACACAGGCAATTTATCTTTAGGTACACTCAGTTTCGGTCTCCCAGTTTGAAGTAGACATGGCATAAAAGCATCATGCAGTATTTAACCAAAAGGATGACTCCAGAGATGACCCACATCAAGCAGTGTACTGTTTCTCTATTTTCCTGCATTTTCAGCATTGCTGCAAAGCCGTTGGTTTAATAATGATTTCATTACTGTTGATAAATGGGAGGCTTTCATGGATTAATGAAGATCATGTTATATTCCTCAGGAGCTCAGTCAAGTAGGTACATAAGAATGAAAGTAAATGCAAAGACAGGGGATACACCGATCTGATATACTAGATTGTTACCGGCACCAATACTGACCTTATTAAAAAGGATTAAGTATCAGCCATGTGTGCCTGATCCACATTGGATACTGATACACAGTGGTCACAGTTGTTATAAATTTTAACAGTGCATTATCCACTAACTTGTGTCATACACCTCTCTTCTTTCTGGTCTTTGATAGTTAGCAGTCCCATATTATCTTACACACAGAGGATGTTCCCAAGCAAATATACATGGTACGGTGTACAGACTTTAAAAAGAGCCGCTGGTTCCATACCACATATCAATTCCAAGCCGATGTCAGCAGAAAATGCTGAACTGGATATCAGAGGGAGAAAAAAAAAGAATGAATCTGTTCCTGTTTTGCCACAAATCTACCCTGAAATTGAACTGTCAGGAGTCAGCAAAATATGAAAGCTAGTCCCATGATAGGAGTAGCCACATATTTTAATGTTAACATGAGAACAATGAGTTGCTTGTACATTTTCAGCGAGGTCATTAACTTGTTAATGTTTGTCATATAATCATAAACACGGTATGGAACATGCAATAAAAAGCACTGCGGATTGCGCTGTCACCTCACAGCAAGAAGGTCCTGAGTTGATTCCCAGTCAAGCGTCCTTTCTGTGTGGAGTTTGCATGTCCTCCGTGTTTGCATAGGTTTCTTCCAGATATTCTGGTTTCCTCCCACAGTACAGAGTAAGAGATACACGTCAGGCGAATTGGAGATGTAGTGTGTGTGTGAATGTGTGTGTCTGCCCTACGATGAATTGTCTGAATTAACTGAATAATAAAAAGCCATAGTTTTGTAAAAATCATGCTATTGGCTACTATTTCTTTCTGTATGGTACAACAGTGTTTAAGAAGTTTAACAGACATTCTGACCATAGTGAAATGAAGTCATTGCTGCATCTGTCATAAACTTTCTAAGACCCTACAGTGATGCCGCAGTAGTTTCTAGAATAAGAATAAGATTTTCCAGCTTTTAAATACTCGGACAACACCCATCTGATGGTGTATTTGGAAGGTGGTAACATCCTTTGTGTGTGAGATAATGGGATAATGGCTTTTTGAAAAGCCTGCAAAAGCAGAAGGAAACCAGATAGCTAAGCCTACTGCTACCAGTCTTCAAACCTTCAAACCGTAATCACAATAGTGAGAATGGATTACTCAGATGACAGCAATGGCTTATCAGGCACGGTGAATACCAAGCAAAAAGATACAGTTAGCAAGTTAGCTGGCTATCTTTATATTACCCAAGTTTGGTTTCATTTCTCTAACTAAAAAAAAATGTAAAAACTTGTTTCAGGCATCCATTTCGAATAAAGAATTTTTATTTGTTCAAATCTGTTAGAGGTAAGACTTACACTAATCTAAACTTTGTTGTATATATCAGTGTAAAGATCAGCTTTTAAGTCAGGACTGGTTGGCATCACAGGGATTCTCAGTAGTTTTTTATGATGCATTTGTCTATTGTAGTCAGAACACACTGATGAATGAAAACCGAACCATATAAAATCACAACCAATGATCCTGAAATACTGCATAACATGACAAATGGGAATAAAAAATAGTATCAGTATCAGCCAATACCCCCAGGGGCTGAATCAGTATCAGGGGAGAAAAGTGTGACTTGCACCTCCCTAGGAAAGACACATATGGATATCAAACTTCCACAGAGAAGTGGGAAAAGTTGTCATAAATGCAGCACTGTAGTTCAGTATGTTTTTTGGGTCGATTCCTCTGCTCACTGCGCACTTCCAGTTCAGTTCCCCAGGACTGTCCGTGATGCCAGACCTCTTCAAACTCATTTCCCTGGCGTTCTGCAAAATCCCCCAACACAGGAAAGCCACTCACATTAGTCTGTGTGTGTGTGTGTGTGTGTGTGCCAACACGGAACCCTGCTGTTTTTTCCTCTCTCCATCACCCCCTCACTTGCACACAATGGGCACTGGGCAACCCTTTCATCCTCCCTCCGCTCTTCACCTTCGGACTCTGCATTCCCAAAGACAAGCTGATTATGTGTGTGACCGCACCACTTTTCGCGCTGGGACACACTTGCAGCTCTTTGTGCACCACGGCTTTGTCCTAACTCCACTATGCACCCCCACCCCCTCTCCGGCTCACCCGAGCTGCAGGGTGGAGGAAATTGACTTTCCTGGAATTGTCGGGTTAAAGTTTTTTTTTTTTTTTTTTTTTCCCCCTGTCCTGCACGGAACGAGCGACAGGCCGAAACAGACATTAGTGCCCAGCTTTCCCGGACACTAAGCCACCAGGAGAAGGAGTCAGAAGCGGGAACTGAGGGAGGAGGGAAGGAGGGATAGGGGTCGGCGTGTGACGGAATGATGCAGGCTGTTAAGTTGCCCCAGACGAGGCTGTCTACATGAGGCATGAGACTCTCGCCACTTTTCCGATTCGGGTCGTTGGTCTTTATCGTCAGGAGAGATGTCTCCGCTGTGTGGTCTGGGGCGAAATCCATCGGTGGGTACCAGAGAAAACACATGTGAAAGATGCCTGTGTGTGTGTGTGCGTGCGTGTGTGTGTGTGTGTACGAGTAAATAATTTCTTCCGAGTGCCATTAGGTGGAGATGACTTATGACTGCATGCTCACCGCTGCATGTGTCAGGGCTGCAGTTTTCCATGCAGTTTTCTATTTGTCAAGAAAGAGCATGTTTATGAGATGTGAAAATACAACTTAGTCATGAGGGGAATGTACTTACTCAGCATATATTTATTGTCAGACTGAGGTTCATTGCAATTATATTGCGGAAACTGCACCGCAAGTTATGTGTTTTGGAACAGAGTGGGTTATTTTAAAATTCAGTATAATTACATATTTAAATCTGTTGATAGACTCATTAAAATTCAGCTTAGTTTATGCACTAAAGGGCCTTTCAAGCACGGGGATTATTATAATGATTCATTTGAATTTTATTTTAGAGAAAACAAAACCCAGAGCATGTGCAGTGAGGTCAGCAATGCATCTCTACTGGGATGTAGGTCAGTGACGCCAGCTTAGTCTCTAAAACACCATAAACAATGGCATCTGTCTTAGCACTCCAGTGTCTCAACTGAATCCCCCTTATACAACTATTAAAAAGGTTATAAGTAATGAGTAAATTATAGTATATATGAAATAATTACACGAAGTCAAAACTAATGGCATTTCACTCTCAAAATTAAAATAAATGCCACCAAGAAATGCAAGTGAAATCCCAGAGTAAGAGAAGTCATAATGAGAAGTCCAGTGTTTTCCTGATAAGCTGCACTAAGGTTGAGTCAGAAAGTAAACTGGTAATATTTTCCCTGGTACCTCTGTATGTTGAGAGTATAGTACATGGGTTATGTGGAGGTCAAGGATTAGGTATGTGGTGGATGGTGGTGGGATGGGGGGGGTGTGAATGTGTCAATTACGGAAAGCAACAGATGCCCCTGAGACAAAGGACCTACTGTTTGGCTGGTCAGGAAAGGAAGCATCATAGTAAGATAAGAGCCATGTTTTGGCTTGTTCAGGATGTAGCTGACACATTTTGTGCTGTGTGGATTGTACGTATGGACCCTTAAAAGCCATTCTCAGGCAGTGAATGCTTGCCAGTGAAACGTTCTTTTGTGTTTGAAAAATTTGCCGAAGAATAACAATCTGTATATGTAGTTTTGGTCTCTGTTCTTGAGGTTAATACTCAAGTGAAAGTAGAAATTTTAATAAAATTAAATTACTATCTGGAAAACAAACAAAAACGATTTTGGGTTATCCCTTTTTAAGCATTTCTCCTTTGCCCTCACTATACATCTACAAGACTCAAGACCCACTGTAACCCAGTTAGGACAATAAAGAAAAGAACAATGGGAAAATGAGTAAGTGTTGGGCTTGTCAATATCCAACACATCATGGCGTGAACATTCACAACCCACCCCACTGTTGTGTCAGTTTCTCCAGTTCTGACACCACCCAAGCCACTTTAATCTAATTTAATTCCTTGTTAATTCCATGTCCTCTCTGTGTACCCCCCTTTTCAGATAGCTGCCCGGCTTCCCTGGATTTCGCTGACGCCCTCCCCGCTTCGCTCCGCCTGAAAGGATGGACGCATTGGAGTCGGAGCTGACCTGCCCAATCTGCCTGGAGCTTTTTGAGGACCCACTGCTGCTGCCCTGTGCCCACAGCCTGTGTTTCAACTGTGCCCGACGCGTCCTGCTCTCTCACTGCGCCTCCAGCGAGCCCGTGGAGTCAATCGGCGCCTTCCAGTGCCCTACCTGCCGCTATGTCATCGCACTGAGCCCACAGCGAGGCCTGGACGGACTAAAGCGCAACGTCACCCTGCAGAACATTATCGACCGTGTCCAGAGGGCGTCGTCTGCCACCACGCTGCTTCTGCCCACCAGTGGGCCCAACTCGCCGGGCGACGAGGGGCGTCCTCCGCCTCATTCTCTCGCCGCCATGACCACCACTCCTTCCCCCGAGCTGGTGCAGTGCCAGTTCTGTGAGCAGGACCCGCCGCAGGACGCTGTAAAGACCTGCGTCACCTGCGAGGTGTCATACTGCGAGGAGTGCCTGCGTGCCACGCACCCCAACAAGAAACCCTTCACGGGACACCGTCTCATTGAGCCCCTGCCGGACTCACACCTCCGCGGGCTGCAGTGCCTGGAGCATGAGGAGGAGAAGGTGAACATGTACTGCGTGACAGATGAGCAGCTCATCTGCTCCCTATGCAAGTTGGTGGGCCGCCACCGTGACCACCAAGTGGCAGCACTGAGCGAACGTTATGAGAAACTGAAGGTAGGTAATGAAGCATCAAGTTGTAGCATTGGTTGGACTGGGATTTGGCAAAATGTAAATATGTATTTACCCATACTGCATTATACTGCCGTTACCATCAAGCGGCAACGCTGAACATTATGTAAATTTATTGGTGTTTTATTCATTGTGACTGCGATTTAAATTAATATTCTATAAATTAAGATGCAGGTCTATTTTTGTTTGCCAGAACCATCAGCACACCCACCTTTTCTGGTTCAAATGCTAAACACAGTGTGCCAGCAAGATAGTTGTCTTTGTTGTCATATACAGAGCACATGGGTGCTAGGTCGCTTCTGACTGGTCCAGGTCATCTACAGGCGGTTCACAAGCTCAGGGATATTCGGTGTAATTTCCTTGCTAAAAACTAAGACAATGTTAAAGTACTCTGTAATAAAAACAGAAGTTCAATTGCGATTCCAATATTAAAATAAGTAACCTCCCATGTGTAAGTATGGGCATAATAAGATGCTAGGCGAAGAGCATTTTAACCCTGTAACATTACCCTGACAGAAAATGTTCTTATCATGGAACAGTATATTTAATCATACTGGTCGGTATAGTGTAGAGTGAGTCACATTACTGAACACTGAATTAGCAGTGGTGTCCTACAGCAGCTGCTGCATCTGTGCCAGAATAGCTGACAGAGCACTGCCCAGCCGTGAACAGTTTTGTTCAGTCTTAAAGTTTGACATGTCTGAAAGAACACTCATAGAAACTTACATTTTTGGAAACCAACAAATGGGAAGCGACAGAGTGTCAACAGTGATAACTGGGCTACTGCATGTTGCGTTTGTTGTTGCCGCGGGTCAGAACAGAGCCATTCAAGGATGGATAAGCCCAACATTTAAACCCCAGAGAGAAGGCATTCAAAATGGTTGTGTTGGCCAGATGTTTAGCATCCCCAGCTAAAGCAGATTAAAGTAGAGAAGTAGTTTCCCAAAGGACACTATCAGATTATGGAGTATACTTCTGCACGATTTGTTCCTAAAATGATGTGGGAAACAAAAATCTGTGTAAAAACAAACAGGTTGGTGTAGAAAGTGGCAATGTTCCCTTTTTTTTAAGCAAAAACTTGATACATGTGCACCTTAACTGCTGGAGGTACTGTGAATATTTTCCAAGTTGTTAACGGTAACTCAACAAAGGGCTAAAATAATCATATTTACATTAATGCGGAGTTAGTTAGTCATCATTATGCTTATTAATCGTGGTAGCAAGATATAAATTGCAGGAGTACAAAAGCCCAAGGGCTTAATTTTCCACTTCTACTCCTCATGATAAAATGGCCCACCTCCCAGCCTCATTAGAAAAAAGGCAGCTGAAGCACCCCTCAGTGTTTCAGGTTAAGCAGTTCTAATTGCTCTCCCCATATTGAGTGCGTTTAATTGAGCATAGCTATGTTTGTGGGCAGCCCTACTGGGAAAAGGGCCGGTGCTCACCCTCCCCTCCTGCATTACTAAATGGTGCTAGGCTTATGGTTTCAATACTGCAGGCTGGAGTTATTGTTGGAACGGTGTCCACAATTCTTGATTGAATTTCCTCAGAGAGTACGGTGAAAATTAGAATGCAGATAGCAAAAAAATGGATACTTATGAACTCTGCTCCTACTCTTGAACTGCTGTTAGTTACAAAACTTAGAACTGCTGTAGTTACAATAATATTTTCACTCATTATTGGCTACATGTATCGTTACGGGCTCAGTAATGGAAGAAACTCAATAAATATATAATTTAGGTATACACTGAATGTATTTACCTGAATGAATTTAGTCTCAATTTCCAACTTAGACTAAAAGTTTCAAAAGTATTTAAGTGTCACAGAATGGAATCCTCCAAAAGAAAGTGCAGAGGATTTTAGCTGCTTATTCATAACTTCAACTTTAACCCTTAGACTTGAGAATTCTCACACTAATTGTACACGCATTTAGGACACCTGTCGGGGCCCTGGGTGGAGGAACAGCCATCTGGCGCAAACCCTTTTTCAGAAAGAGCGGCGGTTTAAGACCCTGTTATCCTCTCTGACCCCAAAACTGCCAATGGGATTAGGAAGAATTGCTAAGGGGAGGCTGAATAGGCTAAGCATGAGTTTTCTGGACACTGATTCCTTAGCTGTGTTTCATTTGAAGTAGAATTGTTGATAACAGAGCAAGCTGGCTGAGGCTGTGTTTTGGGAACACTTGAGAAATATGTAAATTGCAAACACTCTTAACTGTTGTTTATTGTCAAACAAACAGATTATTGCCGTATTTGGAAATACACGTGGATGGGTGGTTTTATAAACATAGGTTTGAGCATTGCACATTTTATTATTATTTATTTCTTGGTAAATTATTCAATGCTTTGGTAGAACGAAAACAGAGCTACGGATTAGATCAGCTATGGCATTTAGAATTACGTTCTGCTCCGTACAACAGCACTGTCAGGGCACAACAACAGTTTCAATTTATAAGAACTTCAGTCCCAAAGACAGAACAAACTGGATTTCTGATAAACTAAGAACAAAATCGGCCAGTTATTCTGTGGATGGTCATCCACTAAAATGAGGCCAAATTAGCATTAAACGTTACAGAAGCAGAGTTGGCTTGAGGACAGCTTACAAGATGTCAACCAACAAAGCCGTTTGTGCTGATTATGTACTGACCTTAAAGGCCTACATTTCACATTCATGTTCCTACTCCAGTCAGGAATACACACAAACACTCCCTACTCAGACTCATCCTTGCATTGTTGAGACTGGATTACAATGTCATTTGTGAGGGGAGGAAACCAAAAGGAAATGGCCAAAAATAGTGTGGTCTTTTCTTGGTGGTCTAAGGACCTAGGTCAGAAGTCACTGGAGCGCCAGGCCTTAAATAACTGGAGATTTGTTTGAGTTACACAAGAAGCACTGTTGTACCAAAACAAGTGCATTTGAATATATTTGGCCTTAGTCCTACTCCAACGTTTTTACTGCCTTCACTGTTTCATTTCCAAGAACTGCTATTTCATACATTTTTGCATATTTTTGCCATTTGGATGGGACTGTGAATGCACACAGCCCCATCCAATATATCCGTCCAATATATCTTCAGATCAGATATAGTCACCATATCGAGAAAGCAGGATGAATTTAAACCACCAGAGCAGCCCTGTGGTTTTAGATCTCTAAACTGAATTAAAGCAAAGAGAAAGAAATGGAAATGGCTTAAAACAAGGTTGCTTTTTCAACAGGACTGAAATACATCAGGCTTTTTTTTAGCGAGAGACTGTTTGACTCTGTAAAGTAGCTTTACAGCGTGACATTTAAAAGGCAGAAGAGAAGCGAAACAGACAGTGGAAAATTAAAACTGGAGCAGCACAGCTCTCTGTTGCTAATGTCTGGCTCAGCTCTATCTGAGGTTTAGGAGAAGGGCTTCCTTCCTAAGGGACACACACACACACACACACAGAGCACACACATAATGTCCGTAATTTCAGGTGGTTTCTTTCTCTTCTTGTGAAATCATCACAGTGAGAGAGGATATGTGTAAATGTGCTGTCTAGGCATTCATTTAAAACCTAATGTTTCAGTTTATTATCAAGTCGATGGGCCTAATTCATGGTTTTGCAAACTGTATCCTCTCAGCTTTGTTTTCTCTGTCTAAACAAAATCATTTCCATTTCTTATCATTATTGTGCACGACTGTTACCCAGCATGGGTGCTTGCATAGGTGCTACACATTGCTCAGCGCTGCTCGTCTCACTCAGTAAACATAATCATAGTGTTTATCCCACAGAAACATAGCTGGGTAGTATTATGGGTCTATTATGGGTTTGGAACACCACATGGCACTTTGGAGGAGTGCGGATCAACATAGTCAGAAAAGATACATCCAGCCCTCTGCCCTTTGGAAAAACAGCAAAAGGAAGAGTGCTAATAGCTGAGGGAAAAAAGACACTGTCTGAAAAAAAGGGCAGGGTTAAAAATAACATTCTGTGGAACTCAACGAAAGTGAAGCGAGAAGAAGATTCACTGGCCGTCATTTTGATCTACTTTTCACCACATCATCGTCCTGGCCCGTTTATGGCTGTCTGATCTAATTGTCTGTCCAACTTTGCAGAGCTGTCCCATCAAAACAGTGTGTGTCAGTATGCAGAGATGGCAAACCATAACTGAAGTAGCTGAAGTAAAAAGTCCAGGTACAAAAGCTGAAAAGCTACTGAGTAACTTACAAAAGTGCCACAGGACATTGAAATGAATGACCAATAAGCACAATCAGGGGGACAATGAAAAGATGTTTAAAAAGCATGAAAGGGGAAGGGGATGCATGAGCATACTACCCCTATGTCCAGTGATTAGGATGGTCAGAAAGACCAAAATGACAGTCAGAATCGAAACCCACTGTCAGGCGCCACCTCCATGAGTAGAAACCGTTCGGAAGAGTCCCACAAAAGGAGCCTTTCATAAGAAAACGCCATAAAAGCCATAAAATGCAGCACCTGGACTTTGTAAAACATCCATTTTAGCTTCAAGGAATTGTGCAATGTGGTCAGATTTTGGTCATACATATCACTGTCACGTGAAAAAACAGCTTGCATACAAAAAAACACCTACTACCCACTGTCAAAATTTTGCAGGGACATAAAATTAAAGGTTTACAGTAGTCCTCTCAGCCTCCAGATTTGGACCCAACTGGAAACCTGTGGTGTGTATTGAACACAAGCAAAGACCCAAGAATATTAAGGAACTGGAAATGTTCCTCATGTAGAAATGATCCAAGATCCCTGAACAAGTCCTTCCCAGCCTTGGTAAGCATTACATAAAGCAGCTCAGTTCGGTTATTATCGCCAGGGGAGGCTTCACCTGCCAGTTTCATTTTGTATGACGTACGAATATTTTTACAACCTATGTTTAAAAAAATACGTAACAAAAAAGTGAACTTCAGTTAGCTTGTTAGCACGTAATGTTTAGCACACAGAGGTTGGCAAAAATGTCCAGTGTGGTAATGAAATTGAATAAAACTTTTCAAAAGAAAAATGTATTATATTATGAATGGTCAGATATTGTGATGTACAGAAAACAACAAAACCCATTTGATACTGATGCATATCTTAAAAGAACGGCGCCTTCAGAAATCACTGTAAATCAATGCCAGTCTATGAGGAACATAGGCCACTGGAGCTGTGGTTTCAGTAGTGCGCCCTCTGTCTGCAATCAAGTTACTTAAGGATATACTGAATGGTAATGTTGGGAGTTACATATTACTCACAATTACTCACATAGGCTCTGCAATCTCTATGAAATCCCTAGTGATACATTTTTATAAAGCTTTTAACCTTTTTTTTTTAATAGAATTGCAATTACCTTTTTAAAGAATTGCATTTTTATAGAATTGCAATGAGACTATTCAAAAGAGATTTTTCAAAAGAGTTCAAAACATCAAATTGCAAATTCCAAACTGTCAAGTTCTTTTTTTTTTGCATATTCTGCACAAAAGGTATTTAGAAAGCACACTTCTACAGCCTTGTTTTGAGACGATATTGTCAAGAGCATAAACCTGTGTCATCTCACGGATTTCTATATGAGATTTAATCATGCTGAATGTTTCTCAATGGTTGACTTTCAGTACTTGGCAGAATTAACCAGAAATGTCCCTTTTACTTGCAAATGTTAGTTTTTTTCCATGACCAAGCAATGAGGAACAGACTTCAACCACTGACCAGCCAAGCTTTCATTTTTCCACTAGAAACAAGAAACTGTTTATGACAAAGAAGGCTTAAGTTGATTTCTTTATTTATCTTGATAGTATTATATTTTCTGGGAATAATCATAGAACACATCTATTTCTATTACATAGTACAAAAACGATGTCCCTTCTTCAACACCAATTACATATGTATACTATAATATGTTTTATATATATATATATATATATATATATATATATATACACACATTAGGCCAGATTTAACAAAGCCTAATATCTAGT
This sequence comes from Brycinus macrolepidotus, assembly GCA_037974445.1. NCBI lineage: Eukaryota > Metazoa > Chordata > Actinopteri > Characiformes > Alestidae > Brycinus > Brycinus macrolepidotus. The sequence continues at coordinate 20,671,481 of JBBPCZ010000089.1, read as the reverse complement.
CAGATTAAGTAAGAAAAAATGTACATAATAATTATATTATTATATAATTATATAATTCAGATGTGTACATTGGTTTCACAACAATACAGTACCCTTTCATCTCAATCATTGTGCTTTACTTTAGTTACTAATGATTTCATGCATTAAAATTGTAATTGCTGTTAATTTCTACGACCTACTGGTATTTCCAATTCCCTAAATCAGAGTTTAATGCAGCAAAAATCCCAAATTACAGAATTATTTTATGGATTACAAGGCTATTGTTTGCACAGAAATCTTCCCACTAAGAACCGGTCAAGACTGTCCCACATACATTGGAATGGAAGTCTATTCTTATCTATCTGCCTCTCAGCAGGCTTTTTCAAGACGCTATACAATGTTAACGTCTTGCAATACATCCCTTCCTGATAAGAGTATCTATATTTAGCAGCACTGATGAAGCCTGAGCTATAGAACTTGAAGATCTTTTTTTTTTACATCATCCCAGCACTAAGGCTCCTCCATTAGCTGGTGTATTATCTGCCTGCGTCTGTTAGGCATGATATTTACCTAGTGGGCAAATTTAATCTCCACATCTCATTGTGGCTCAACATGCTCGGTTGAGCAATAATAAGATGGCATGCAAAAATAAAGAAGACAGAGCCTCCTTGTTTCTGGGCAAAGGATGAAAAAAAAAAGCATCTCTGGACATCTTACATAAAAGACACTGCGCTTGATAGGTAGATGGGATGTCAGGAGGGAGCTATTGATGCTCAATTTGCTGGTCGAGTGGGTCGAGTTATTTTTGTGTGTGTATATATATATATATATATATATATATATATATATAATTTTTTTTTTTTTCATTTTTTTTTTTTTTGCAAGAGAGCCTCATTCCCTGCTGAGGTTATCCTACTCAAGTCCGTCGGAATCTAAGCTTGTAGACAAGCAGTCGCGATGAGGAGGTATCGGGCAGAGAGACAGTGCCCCGAGGTCAGTTGTTCAACTTCCGAAAACCGAAAGTGACATGCCTTCGTATAAGAAAGAAAAAAAAAAAATGAGGCAAGAAGTCTCTAAATGTCTTCGGTTTGTTCGCTCTTTGCTTTGGCGAAGACGTTTTCAACCTTAGCCTGTTTCTTGTTTGGCATTGCACTGATTTTTTCTCTCTCGTAGGGCTAAAAGTATGGTAGGCTATCTTTATTTATTTATTTATTTATTTATTGATTGACTTTAGGATTTACGCTCCCCCCTGAGGCTTGATGTCTTTTCCTCACGTTGCTTAGGAAGTCATTTTTTTTTTCTTTTCTTTTTTTGTTGGTCTTTTTTCCACAGCAAACATTGGACTCCAACCTCAGCAGCCTGATCAAGAGGAACAACGAGCTGGAATCTCTGATGGGGAAGCTGATTCAGACCTGCCAGCACGTGGAGGTGAGTGGCATTATCTGTTGCTCCTCACTTTTGGAGTCCGGAGGCATGTTTTGTGTGCGTTTAATGACAATACAGCCCCCTGATAAGAGAGCACGGATTGCAACGTGGTGTTTTTGGTGTACTCTTTATGTACAAATGTAAACAGTAAGAGACGAGAAAGCGTGTGAACTGCAATTAACTGGCATGACAAAAAACTTCTGTGGCTGTAGCTGCCTGAGGGTTTGTTTCCATTTTAAGTCTGTTACCGGCCGGCAAATACAGCAAATACAAGGCATGCAGTTAGATGATGCATCAATAAAATAGATTTTAAATCTAGACCTAATATAATTGATTCATATAATATAATAAATATATAATTGATAATATATATATATAAATTAATATAATATATTTTTAAATGTAGACCTAATATAATTGATTAACATAGTACAATGAATCTGTCACATATATTCATATATTCAATACAATAAATCTCATAAATAAATGTTCGATACAATACATTTGAATAAAATTATGTAAAGCTGTGTACAGCCCGGTTTGTTCACCGAATGTGTTTGTGCATCCATGTGTGTGTTTGTGTTCTGCCCTAGTTTAAAAATAGAAGCGTTCGAAGCTGGACAGGAGCATTTCTGCTGTTGTGCACAACAGCTAACGCAATTTAACCATAAATAACAAAGCCTTAATAAAACAGTATGAGTGGACATTATTTCTCTTTTCATTTCTATTTGTAGAATTGAAAAAAACAACTGCAGCAATGCCTTACATTAAATAAGAATGCTCTTATGCTGTCATTTTTTAATTTAATTGTTACTTTAATGTTAATTCATCTCTACACTACTTAGAACTGATTAATGACACACAACTTATTTTTTCAAAAGATGCCTATTTGCTTTCATTTAGACTTAAAACGGCTCTTAAGTACCATTTTTCTGTATATAATCCTCCATAAGATGATCAGTGACCAACTGAAATTCACACACACAGAGAACATGAGTCACCACGTCACTCTTCTGTCTGAAATGCTCTGCTACAGTTCTGAAGCTGGTCTATGAGAACGCATACCAAACCAGCTGAATGCCTCTGGCACACCTGTCTAAAAGTGTTTCTGACTTTGCCCCCAGAAGAGTCTCAGGCCTAGAAGAGAACCCGAAAACAGAATGTGGCTGCAAATTGGATTGTTGTAAATAATGCATTTAGGGGAGTAAACACAAAGATGAAAAGCCTGTCCTCTTTTTTGGTATTGTATTTGGGTCACTGGAGTTTGGGTCTGACGTTTTCGCACACATTCGTGCCCTTTTATAGCTTGCAGTGCACATCTCGAGTGTGCATCGTGCACGGTCCAGTGTGTAATGTAACCACGCACAATTAATTACGCTGCAAGTAGGTCCAGCCGCATTGCTTTTTGTTATACCGTAGAATCAAGAAGAGAATATGGCATTGGATTATAGGGCATTGTACTTGCGAACTCGTGAAAGTATAGTTCCCGTCGTAATGTACAACATGAGGGTATTGGTGCATGTGCATGTGCAAGTGGCAGCTGTCTCGGGCCACTTTATATAAGACGATCCATTTTGGAAGATGGATATAACTTTAAATATGGCATAACCAGGAGGATTGAAGCTTTGTGCTAGTTTCTTGTTTACTTCTTTTAGTAGCGTACAGCTTACGTTTTATTACAATGCAGTGATAAGTCATTTAAGCCGCTATACAACCGAGAAGAAAAATAAAATAGTGCTTTTTTTTTTTTTTTTTTACCATTTTTTTTACCTTTAATACCGGCCAGACGTCATGATCTCAAAGTTGGCACATTTGGGTGAGAGCTGCCGGCACCTTTATGGAGCATTTGCAGCAAGAAACAGCACATAGGAGGGAAAATGTGCATGTAGGTCTGGGTTTTAAATATTTTAAATCAAAAAGCTAGCTTCATGGCTTCATCCCTTCTATTCTGCCTTCCCAAAGAGGCCTTTTGCCAAGTTACATCTCCTCAGGGTTAAATGAATCACTTATGGATCTGTCGAGGGCTATTTCATCACATCAGACACACTAAAGGCATCGTACTCACTAAAGTGACATGCTACATCTTCCTCTCACTGTATTGCGCACACACTACATGAATGGATTGAGATATATGTGTGTATATATATATATATATATATATATATATGTGTGTTTGTGTTTGTGTGTGTGTGTGTGTGTGTGTGTGTGTGTAAATGCATGTTTGCTGAGGTTAACGGTTAACATGATGTTGCGTAGTGGTGCTCAATCCACTGTAAACAGTAAGAGATGAGAAGGGGATGAGCTAGTTAAGAGGACTGGGCAAAATTGTTCATGGCTGACAAATGAAAAAAAAAAAAAAACAGACACAATTCATTGTATTCACTAATTATATCATTAAAATACATAATGAGAAACATATTTAAAATACATTTAGAATATCCAGTTGTATGCAAAGGTTTGGGGCCCCCCTAGTCAAATTTAATATATTAAAACATCAATAAATAAAATGTGACATCTGCAAGAGTTTGGGTATTATTTTCTACCTAAATATACCTAAAATATTCAAGACAGCCCAAATATTGTTTAGAGGAAGTAGAAGTGGAAAATCAACAAAATGCTGTTAGCTGATTACAAGAGACATTTTATATTTGATTTTTTTTCAATATTTCAAATAAATAATAATTAAAATGGGCCAGAAATGCGTAATGTGTAATGTCATTTGGTTCTATGCAGCCGTGGTGTTCATCTAGAAACAAAATATGCAATTTGACCACAGGTGCCCAGGAGTGCCAGGACTAGAAAGGTGTGAAAGATCCGACTACTCAAGGTGTTTATATCCTTTATCACTTGGCCGATCTTCAAAACAGGTCATAACAGAGGACAAATCATACGAAATGTATTATCAAATTTGTATTAGAGCAAAGAAAACAGATATGAAGAGCTGGGGCACTCATAAACCAACACCCATTTCTGTGCACCTGATAATATGTGTGAGTTAAGAACTAAAGTGTAATTATGGTTAAATGAGCGTGGACTGTAGATGGTAAAGACACGTGATGCAAGTCATTGCATAGATCAGTGCTTCTCAGCCACGGACCTGGAGACGCCCTGCCCTGCACATTTTCGTGTTTCCCTGCTATAACTTTCCCACCTCAGCTTAGTGAGGGATTGTTAATGGGCTAATCAGGTGCATCAGGTGTGTTGGAAGCAGTGAAAACACTCAAATGTGCAGGGAAGGGTGACCCCAGGACCAAATGTGTTTATAACTTTGGCTCATGGAGTTGGTTAACACTAGTAAAAATGCTTTAATGCTAAAAATGTGCAAATGTCAGTGAAAATGCAAAATTCACATTTTAAAATTTAAATTTAGCTTTAGCTTTTTCTCTTAGTAAGGGTTCAGCATGCGCAAATTCAGTCAGCAATCCTAAGAACTAAAGGTTTTCCTCTGTTCATTTTCATGGAACCATTTTTACTAGTAGTCTGCAAATGTAATTTTGCAACACATAAGATGATTAAAATGTGGATATGTGGGTCATTTTCAAATAAATGCAAAATCTAAAGACAAAGTGTGCACATCCCTCCAGAGTCTGGCACGGATGAAGGACACAAAACGACAGAGGAGTACAGAATCTGCATCACTGGTCTTTTCATACAGCTGTGCACAGTTTCTTTTTGTGCATGCTGAACTGTGTGCTGATTTAGAACATGTTCTAAGAATGCTTTGAGAAATGAGAATCGAGAACCACTGAGGTAGGGAGAGAAGCACTGTTTGCATTCATGCTCTTTGCGTTCATGTTCAGTCGTTACAACAGCATGCCACTTTTCTTCTCCCCATCTAAAGCCAGTCCATAACTGAACTACTACAGTATTTATTTAGTCTTTTTACTCCCCACCATGTTAAGGTTTCTGAGCTCATTAGTAAGGCTCCAGCCAAAGAGCTTGGGACAGAGATGCTTAGAAATGACTCAGAAAAAAGGCACTCTGTGGTAGGACTACTGAGAGCTGTATTCTAAGGTCAGGGGACCTAATTAGTGGTGTTGAAAGGCCAGAACTGCGAGTGAATAAGTCTCTTTCACACAGTAAAAAAAGCTAAACTCACTCAAGAGAGAAGCTATTACACACCTCAAAGGTCTCACAAACCTTAGACAATTCCCTCTTTCACATCTCGCCTCATCATTTTCACACACCATGTAGGCTTCGGAGAATGCTGGACATGTGTGGTAGTCTTGGTATTTCTGCGAAATGAGTTTTTCTGGAATGTTCATTCATTTTTTACAATGTAAGGCAAATTTTAAAAGTATTTTTTAAATGGTTTTTGTTGCATTCAACATGATGGTGTTTTGTGCTGCAAATGACCAGTTCAGGGGGTGATTCTTCAGTTCCTGGGTGATACTCTGCATAGTATCTCTGAATTCTGACTTCTGAACGCTGGTGATACCACAGCTAATTATCAAATAATCAGCAGTGTTTTCACCATTACTGTTAAATCTACAGGTTGCCTACCGACTCTTACCATCTTACTGAAATATCAGTCAGCCTGTGTAATTATGCATGTATATATATATATATATTTACATATACAGTACTGTGAAAAAGTCTTAGGCACCTGTGCAAATTGTTTGAAACCATTTCTATCAGCAGTGGGTTTGTTTCTGCCAGTAAAAACACAAGAGAACATTAAAATAAATGCAAACAAACAAGAACGCAGTAAAAAGTATCAAGATTTCTTTTTTTCCAGAAAGTAGTTGCTATTTTGTGAGCTGGTTAGAAGAACACAGGTT
>JBBPCZ010000089.1:20643031-20661106 GCA_037974445.1 Brycinus macrolepidotus | reverse complement strand
TGCTGGGATTCAAACCCACAACCTTCTGATTGCAGGGGCAACTCCCTAACCACTAGGCCACCAGCTGCCCCAGACGTGATACTGTTTGATGTTTGAAAGATGTAAGTGCCATTTTACACTCATTAGTGACTGCTCCACATCTGTATTTTTCTCAGCTGAATGCATCACGGCAGGAAGGAAAGCTCATGGAGGAGTGTGACCTCTTGATCAATATAATTCAGGAGCGGAGACAGATCATTGGTGCTAAAATCAAAGAGGGAAAGGTAAGTCCTATTAATGCTAACTCTTATTTTCACAATAGAAAAGTCCTCATAAAAAAACCTACCACTTGAAAGAAAGTGAGTTGCATAGTGGACAGATTTTGAAGGCCAGTTTGTTGAAAAGTCCTTTCACAGGATGTTAGAACGTACAGGCTTGGTTCAATATCCACTTATAATCATTTACTCCAGCATCCCATTTAATCATAAGCAGTTATATTTATAATATGGTGGATATTATGGCACTGGAGGTGCAATACATAGAAAGCAAAAAAGAAAACAAGAGCTCATGGAGGTCAGGGTTTGTTTGTAAAGAGCACGGGGTTTATGCCCTTACCATACGCCTGGCCATATAAGACCGAGGCTTCTAACTGCATGACCTAAATCCCTCTAAATCCTGCTAAATCTCTATGTAAATTACAGTTTCCTTAACACATCCAGTAGAAGAGAAGTTGACTTCGTTAACATGGACCATATATTCTAACACTGTCTTTCAAACAAAAGGAAAATCATCATAAGCAATTGTCAGTATGGTGCACGTTAATGAATCTACGTTCTGTCAATTTTGCCAATGACCTTATATTTAAAAATATTATATAACAAAAATATGATATGAAATACAATATTATGAGAAATTTTCAGGATACACAATAAGTCACAATGTGTATTTTTTCTGACATCTGACAGTTTGGGATAGAACAAAAGGGCCACTAGTGCCACGTTTAAAAAATCATATGAAAAGTGACTGAGTGAGTGAATGAGTGACTCATTTTTATTCAGTGTTTCACATTCTGCACTGCACTAAATCCAATACGCCATTACTAATTATGCTCTGTTTGTAATAAATACGCAGGTGGTCCGTGTTCCTACGATACTCACGATATCCACTATTTGCTCAGAAAAACATACTCAGACATACTGTGCGGTCAATAGTCACGAGAACGACAAATATCACATTGAGCAGCTCTTAAAGGTCTGCCAATAACAGTAAGCATTAATGCTGCTTCTGGTTTATAATATGACATTTGTTGTCTACAGACAGTCCGATTGCGCAAACTGGCGCAACAGATTGGCAACTGCAAGCAGTGCATAGACCGCTCCTCTGCCCTTATAACTCAGGCAGACCAGACGCTCAAAGAAAGTGACCATGCCCGCTTCCTTCAGACGGCCAAGAGCATCTCAGAGCGGTGAGCAAACCCAGACTCCACACCATCGAGAAGGGCTTCACAACATAGACAAAATCCCATATTATCATTACATCGCCACATATTGTGATTCTGATATGCCTTAATATGTATTACTTTTTTTTTTTTACCTTCATTGGATCACATGAACCCCTTGATTCACTGCAGTACCCAAATCTGCAGTAACAATTAAACAACAACAATTACACATTTTGTGCAAACCTATTTTTGAAAAAGTAAGAAACCTGCCTTAACATTTTCTTCCACTGAACATCAAGTAGTAAGTTAACAGAAAACTCATTTGCATCTAGGGATGGGTATCGTTAGGATATAGATACTGATATTGCCCATCGGTACTCTTATTGATACAACTCTCTACAACTGGCAAATAATTATAATGAGCAAAAAATAGTGACATGAAAATCACAAGCTAAACTGTTTAATGAGTTTCTTTTGTAGATGATGAGGGAGGAGGAATCACTATAAATGACTGGTGGTGACATGCAGAGCGTCGCTCCCGTCCCTTCCACTGATCCAATCTCTGTATTAATATTTCTGGATTGACCAGTCAGGAACCAGTTACCAGTTTAGCACCAGTTCTCTATACCCATCCCTAATTGTGTCTTACATTCTCTTCAAACTTTAGAACTTTTTAAAGGCTATCCATGAATCATAACCAAAGAATAAAGACAAATGATAATTCCATTGCTGTCTCAGGGTCTCCATGGCAACAGCATCTTCTCAGGTCCTTATACCTGAGATTAATCTGACAGACACTTTTGACACCTTCGCCCTGGACTTTACCAGAGAGAAGAAAATGCTGGAAAGTCTTGATTATCTCACAGGTAACTGCAAATATCTCATGTCACATATATATATATATATATATATAAATATATAAAGATAAGAAAGAACTTTGTTTATCCCGAGGGAAATTCTAGTGTTATTAGCAGGCTTAGTGCGACAAGAAAGATAAAAAAATAATGTAAATAAAAACATAGACAATAAACAATAGTGCAACACTACATATATATATATACATGAAGATACTACTTAATACAAAATTACTACTTAACACATTCCATGATTCAAATGCAGTTCACTCGTTTATAATTTGCAGCACAATCCGATGCGCCCACGACACTCCCAGATTTCACTCTCTGTTAGGCATTTCTGTTATATTGAGTTATTTGTGCGGAGACAGTGGTAAACCCGTGAGACAGCTCACTAAGTCAGTCAGGACAAATCTGTCAGCGTTGTGCGCTCTGAAATCACTGCACTGCGTAGTGCAGCGCTGTGCTGTAAAGCGATCTCGACAAGGGCGTCGCGTAGCAAGGCTTTTAAGCCAAATCAGTTCCAGTCCCCTTACAGCACACACCACACTGCCCAAGGGCTGTCAAAGGGGAACAAAAGGAAGATTGAGAAGCAATAAAGGATCATCAGTCTTTTGGTCCGATTCTGTGAAAAAGATATTATTCAGTTTACTTTTTAATGTATTCACTGCTGACACATATGTGACACATGGTCAGTATGTATTTTTTTTTAGTATCGGTTGTCTGTGCTTGGTAGATGATCATAGGATTAAATCGCCCAGCAGGTCCTTTAAATGCTCTGGGTGTTGTTCTTTTCCAAGCTATTTTTTGTATGGAATATAAAATATATGTTTAATAAATTTGAACTGAATGACAGGAGAGCAAACACTGATGACCCTGTAATACATCGCAAGATAATCATGAATAGGATTGCCTTGGCAGGGGTCAACAATGAGTTTTTTTTTCTTTTTTTTAACCATCACTCTCATATTAAATACTATGCATTTAGCATTGTTCTCACTTTTCCAGCACCCAGTCCCCCAGGCATCCGAGAGGAGCTGTGCACCGCCTCCTACGACACCATAACAGTGCACTGGACTTCCGATGACGAGTTCTCTGTGGTTTCCTATGAGCTTCAGTATGCAATCTTCACTGGACAGTCCAATATTGTCAGTAAGTATAAACATGAAACTCTTGCAAAAAGGCCTGAAAATGAAAGCAAATGAAACTACCTGATAAATCCAAATGTTACAGAGCAGAGTATTCGTCATGAGGTGGCTCCCAAAGGTAAGTTGCATCCACAGTAATAAAGAATGTCAATACTTTAAAACCGCTTTTATTTTATTTTAGTATTTGAATATTCTAACAAGAAAATATTTTACACTGACAAACTTCAGACGGGAAAGTTTTGAAAGGTTCCACATTGTTTGCATTCATTGCACAAGAGGTGCTTGTACATAACTGCTTCGTTAATTTAGTGATTTATCTTCGTGTTTTAGTCACATGTGATTTAAATGATGACATTCTTCCTGCAGTAATGTTTCAGTTTTTATTCCAATGAGCCATACGTTCATATATGTCAACCATTCTTAACAATGACTACACACTTTTTCTCCAATTTTGCCTTCGTAAGTGCATTCTTACTACCTCTGAGAGATGCTCGACTGGCTATAAAGGTGTGCTGAGTGCTAGGACTGTGTTATAGAAGTCTTTTGGTGGCATCGTTACATTATAATTGTGCACAGAGAGTACAATAGCAGAACAGATGAATGTGCAGGCTCAATGCTTTAGGCATGAAAGCATGCGAGATGGAAGCAGTGAGGTAGAAGTGTGGCCTGCAGTAAGTGCTTCACTACACATTACATGCTGTACGACATCAGTAGCGGGAACTGGAGCAGCACAGTGACTGTGTATTCGCCCTATTCATTACACCCTCAAGAGTTATTAAAATGAGAAGAAATGGGAAGCTAATGTCACAAGATCTTTCGGTTTGGTGTGTGAAATACTCCAAAACATGGCTGGATTTGCACTTGAGCTGATGCAGAAAATGAAACACAAAAATAATGAGATGTGCGGTTTTGATCTGTGTGTTCAAACACAATAACAACATGCTTTACTCATTTTCTTGGGTTGGTAGGAGACAAAGGCCATTTAAGACACGGCATCAAGAAGTGGTCATGATGAGAAAGACAATAATAAAGCATGTCTTGCCCCACTCTAAAGACACTGTGTGACAGTCACTAACAAATTCTCCAATTCTAACCCGTACAGTGACAAACCAAACCTATTGTCCACTTACAGATTCGGAAGAAGGCCACTTTTATTGTTCCAGTCACGTTCATGTTATTACCTGTGTCACAGTCCTCAGTTTATTCCCTATCCAGAAAGCTAGGATGAATAAAAAAGGCCTTGACCATTTCAGCTTGCACAATGTGAAACATTAAACTTACCTCACTTGCTTGTCCAGGTCTCTGTAATTCCGCTGATAGCTGGATGATCGTCCCCAACATCAAGCAGAACCACTACACGGTGCACGGCTTACAGAGCGGTACAAAGTACATCTTCATCGTCAAGGCCATCAATCAGGCAGGAAGTCGCAGCAGCGAGCCTGGAACATTGAAGACCAACAGTAAGTCTGTGCATAAAGTCTTTTGGGCTGGGTTCACTTTAAAGACAGTAGAATGTTCCTATTAATGACAGAATTAGACTGTTTTATAAATAGTCTTGGTAAGTTCAAGATACAGTGGGCCCCAAAAAGTATTTGGACACTTTAACCATTGTCAAGTCAGGTTATGTCCAGTAGGTGTTTATTGTCATTTCAACCATGTATGAAGTACACAGTGAAACGAAATGTTCCTCCAGGACACGAACAACAAAAACAGGAACAACAGAAGACGGTGTGCAGGACAGGACTATGGTGTGCAAAAAGAAAGAGTGTGCAGGACTTAAAAAAATAAAATAAAATAAAAAACAGGAGAACGAAGCTGTTCGGTTCAGGAGTGTGTTTGTGTGTATGTAGCTTTTGATTTAGTTCCAAATAAGGAGTCTGATGTCCTGAGGGAAGTTTCCCATCCTGGCAGTGAACGCCTGTATGCTATGGAACCTTTAGCCAGATGGAAGGAAGGAAAAGAAGGTGTGAGAATATATGGGGTCATCCACAACACTGGTGATTTTGCGACAGACGGGAGAGACCTCAATCATTTTTTCAGTTGTCCTCACTATCCACTGTAGGGCCCATTGGTTAACTTAATTAAGTTCTTTAGAAAATGATATTTGTTCAAAAAAGAAAAACAGCTTTAGTACAACATCCAAATGAGGGTAGATGGTGTCAGTGGTGTCAGTTGTGTGTTCATTGACAGCATCCTGAACTCTGGAGTGTTTAAAGGTACATTTTAAGTATGGCACAAATGTCCAAGTACTTTTTGGGGGCATTGAATACATTTTAGCTTACTAAATGAGGTTTGTGTGGGCACTTGTTCATGAGAACAAGGTGTCAAGTATTTTTAATGAGCAGCAGTTTTTACCATTAACATTGTTATAAAATGAACACTGTTCTTCTATCTTCCTTCATCAATGATATTAGAGGACTGACAGCCAAGAAAAGTGTTCTTCTTGTAAATGATATATTAATATATGCTGTCTTCATTCTCCAGGTCAACCCTTTAAGCTTGATCCTAAGTCTGCTCACAGGAAGCTCAAAGTGTCTCATGACAATCTGACGGTAGAGCGTGATGAGACATCCTCCAAGAAAAGTCACGGTCAGGAGCGTTTCAGCAGCCAGAGCAGCTATGGGGTCACTGGAAATGTGTACATTGACAGTGGTCGCCATTACTGGGAGGCCCTAATTGGAGGAAGCACTTGGTGAGGTTTACAAGATGTCACTACAGGGCTTCTGTTCTAATTTAGGTCCAAAATTGGTCTTTTGGTCACTAGTTCCATTATACATAGACACAATAAACAATACCTATAACAACAAAAGTCAGTAACCCACTATCACCACATCTTCACAAATCACTGCAATGAAAATAATGAGTTATTGCTATCGTATCTTCTCAGGTACGCAGTGGGAATAGCCTACAAGTCTGCGCCCAAGCATGAATGGATCGGGAAAAACCCTTCCTCATGGGTGCTCTGCCGCTGCAACAACTCCTGGGTAGTGCGTCACAACTGCAAGGAGATGGCCATCGAGCCTTCACCCCACCTAAGACGTGTTGGAGTGCTCCTGGACTACGATGCTGGTTCTTTGGCTTTCTATGATGCTGTGGGCTCTCAGCACCTCCACACCTTCCATGTTTCCTTCACCCAGCCAGTTTGCCCCGTTTTTAACGTATGGAACAAATGTCTCACAGTTCTAACTGGCCTTCCCATTCCAGACCATCTGGAGGGTGTGGAGCCTCTTGACTGACATTGTTGGCCATTGCTGAAGTGAACAGGACAGTGGGCGTCTTGAGCTGCTTACCATTGCTTTCACCAGCTCTGAATACGTTAAGATATCTCCAGACCCCCCAATGCACCTCATAACATCTTTGGCCACCTAATATTGCCCTGCTTTGACTCAGTTGCGAATATGGGAACGATATTTTAGAGAGCAAATTCCTTAGGAGCAGGTGGGCAGAAGCCCGATAACCCCTGAAAAGAAGAAATTTGTTTACCTACGCTCTTACTGTATACATAGCAGTGGAATATTTAAGAAGAGTAAAAGCAAGATCATTTGATATTAGGTATATTGGGGATTTTTTGCACATTAATGTCTATGTTTTATTTATGAAAAAGGGGAATACTAGTTGAAGTTAGCTTCAGAAATGGATGCAATTAATGTAATTAGGCTACTTTGTGTAATTCCATTACATATTCTAAAGCACAGCAGATGCTTGACTAAATTAAGAGGCAGTATATCTACGACATGCGAATATAAAATGGCTATAAATGCAATTTTCACATTGTACAATACGATATTTCATTCATGCAGCAAGACTGGCTGAATACATTGAACGTCAAGTGGCTTAATACCGTTTTTCTTTAGTTAATTTTAGTGCTTCTTTGTTTTCTGTCAGTCGGTGATGGCACTTTTTCACATATACATCTACGTTATGTTTCTGACTATGATAACTTTACATTAAGGTTTGTAAAATCAACATATTTTAGATACTGAAGTTTCTAGACTGATAAATGTCTTGAAGTGATGAATTACAACACATTGTGTTGGCTTTTTTGAGGATCCAGCTTGTTGATATTCAAGATGCAAGATAAACCTTCCGTTCCATTCTATTTCTGTTCGGAAAACAACACAGCACGTGTTGAACGAAGACAAACTGGATTCTTTTTGGGATGGCCTGTCGCCGTTCGCTTTTTAAAATATAGTACTGGAAGTTGTTGCAGTGTCAGTAAGGTCATTTACTGACCTTACATTTCATGTCACAGTGCATGTACTCGCTACACAGGTTACACAATGGTTTAGACCTCTGTACGGACTTGATCCTAGAGGGCGAAAGACCATTACACGGACTGTACAAGCAGATCTAAATCACACCTTCACTCTGTATCATAAGAGCGTTCTGCCTTCAAACTGAAATGCTTGCTTGATAATGAATATTATTTATGTCGCTACAATAATTGTGTGAAGTTTTAAAAGACAGAAAATTCATATTTTGTTTAAATCTAAGATGAGGTCTAGGCATTTTTGAAGAAACTATAATCTACATGGGAAGGCTAGGTCCTTACGTCTTTGTAAATAGACTATCTGCCCCTGGTTCCTGAGGATAAAATGTTGTTGACATACCCTGTTTCAATCCTGTGGACACTTCTGCAAAGAGTCGTTTTGAAAGCTTGTATCACTGTGCAATTTTTTGTAGCATTTGTGAAAGATCAATTAAAGATATGGTCACTTGTTGGTATCATGCTTTCAGTTCCAACTTGCAAAAAGTAAACATACCTGTTAAAAAGAGATCATTTAACTAGTGACGTTCATTAAGTATGGCTGCATGTACTTCAGTGCACCCTCCTTTAACCACTTTATAGCGATGCTTGTTGATCCAAATAATTAAATTGCACTTTTAAGATGCTATCCAGAGACACAGCAGAAATGATCTAAACAGCTACAAAGTCTCCCCCATCAAAATACATCTTGTTGAATTGGTAAAAAATCTGTGATTTTGATTGCTCACAACTGTATGTTCAATTGCTCCCCAGTTCTCACAGAAAAACACTTCTAATGCAGCATTCTAATGCAACAATACATGATCTCCCAGCCAATAATTTCAACTTGCACCCAGACAACCTGGGTTCAACTCCTAGCATGGCAAACTTGAGAAATAAACTACAGGCATTCCTTAAGGTCAACCTCTTTCTAATAATTCTATTTTAAAGGTAAATATATGTCTCATTTTTAAGAAAACAGACAAAGGAACAAGAGTCAGGGTGGTAAATCAGCATCTGGCACCAGTAAAATGAAGACAGACTTCAGAATTGCCAGATAGATTTGTCAAGCTTACCTGGGACAGTCTTAAAGGAACTAACAACGTTGAGTTACTAACCACTCACTACAGACATTCATTATGTTAGCTGTAACTACAGCAATAAAGAGACTCCTTATTCAAAAAAAGAGATTTTTGCTGAGTGGTGAAGGCCAATTTTATGGCCTACAGTTCCACACAGCAGCCACCCCAGAATCTCACAGTCACTATCTCAACCCAAACAAACACTTAGTTTTTGAAGATTTTGAAGCCAATGTGCTAGACAGTGCTCTCCACCACCATAAGTTCCTTATAGGCAATACTCAAGTTGAAACACACCTGAATGTTCAGTGTGTGAATCATGGCAAGTTGGAAATAGTGAAGATGGAAAATGCCATAATCTACACAACAAACTAAAACTGATTTTAAGACTATTTCAGTCAGAGAACACATTAGTTACTACTCAGGTCATGAAAAACAAGAAATGGAGTGACCTTCACAATCAATTAGATGTTTATAAGACTGTCATTGGACATAATGCTGTGAATGACAGGCTGACATCCAGATGATTTCATGCACAACCATTCAACATCATGGTCATACAAGTGCATGCCCCAATAATAAACAGAAACAAAGAAAAAAATATATAGAATGAAGGTCAAGCTGAACCAACAATTATTTGCTGTTCAAGATTAGTAGTGTTTTTGAAAGTTGAATGATATAAATATCAGGGGTCAAGGGCAGCTATTGAGTAGTTATGCTCAGAGTTAGTATGTTAGTAATTACACAGAGTTAGTATTAGTACTTTGTATTGGCTGATACTTGAGGAATCAGGTATTGTTATCAGCATCGGTGCAAGCCCAAGGTCGGAAACGAGACGCATGGCTGAAAAACCTGCCTTGGAAACAGGAATGAAGCAACAGAGTGACTAATCAACTTCTGCACTTACAATGACTTTTTCATAACTAATACATTCTTCTATCTTCTATCAACCTAAGCTACATCTGGACATCACCAGGTAGAGTTCACTTAAATATACTACATTCTTCGCACCAAGAGATGGAAGATCTCCATTTTAATTTCAAAAGACTTGGCCTGGAGCTGATTGTGGAAAACATTACAAACTTCTAAAACTTCTACAAACAAACCACCAGACTTCAGAACGAATCACAAGGACTGTTGTGAGATCAAAAATAAATTTCTTATTTGAGTAGATATGCTAAGAAATGTAAAAGTACAATGTGCATAGCAGATCAAATATCAAGCAAAGATTTAAAAAAATATGCAGAAGGCCTCTTCAAAATAATGTCAATAATGACACTGCTGAAAAAAAGAGAACAAGAAGAAGGATTCAGAAAACTAGAGGAACGAGAGACATCACTGCTGATTTATTCTGGATAACTGAAAAAGTCAAAGCAGGAAGAAAAGCCTTTGACTATGTCAACCAGATAAAATCATGAAATCTTCAGGGAAATGGGTATGCCAGACAACCTGACTGGAGGGATTCCCCGGTCTTTTAAACAGGCCTGGAACTCATAGTGTTTTCTCTTTGCTGTTTCATTACAAGAAAACCAACAAGAGCTCCCCCTTCTGGATGTTTGCAGACATAAGTAATCATTCTTCTTGCCCTACTATTGGCATATCAAGAGCAAATCACTCTGGGCTTTCCTGTAGATTTGACAGTCCAAACAGCAGTTACTGTCAATATAAGAAACTATTAACACTGTCTTAATACATTTAATACATTCAAATATATAGAAATACATTCAAACTGAATAAACTACAAAGCATTCAGTTGTACATGATTTTTTTGATATAAGTTAACTGACTGGGCCCCACGGTGGTGCAGTGGGTGGTGCTGTGCCTGACACCTCTAAGGTTGGGGGTTCCAGTCTGGGTCCTGGTCGTGTGTGTGTGGAGTGGGTTTCCTCGTGGTGGCATGGGTTTCCTAGAGGGTCTCCGGTTTCTCCCACAGTCCAAAGACATGCATGTCAGGATTCTAAATTGACTGTGGGTGTGAGTGTGTGAGTGAATAGTGTGTGCACCCTGAGGTGGGCTGGCACCCTGGGGTCCCTGCCTCGCGGTCATTGACCCCGGGACAGGCTCCGGATACCCGCGGCCCTAGTGAGGAATAAGCGGTTACAGAGCAAGTGAGTTAACTGACTGTAAACAAACTTTGAGTCAAACACAACTGCTCTTCTTGAAAATAAATGTATAGCGAACACACAGAAAAATTTCCAAAATTCACCCGTACAATGATTCTACTGTGGTCTGGCATGTGTTTGTTGATACTGCATTTACAGAACTACACAGGCTGCATTGAAAGGTCCATCTGGACAAAAAATAAAATAACATTTTAAAAAGTGATACTGCATTTTTCTAATGAGGACCTTTACACTGTCCAATAAGTCACAATCATGACAGAAAATTAGTACAGAGTTATAAAAGTCTGAATATGATCACTACTCCATGTGCAGCGACTCTTCAGTAAGAGAAAGCCATTGTTTAGGCTGCCACTTGTATTCACAGTGAATTCTCAGAGTGATGCTTTATTCTCACATAAATGGTTCCACCCATTAGATAGTTACTTCTTAATGGGTGAACGGACACGGTAGGATTTCAATCTAGTGCCTAAAAGCTCAGTAAAGTTTGCTCAGCTATATCTACCTAGATACAGCAGAGAAACAAATTTTCATTGGATAATGCTGATTTCATTGGATAGTGCTGATCTTGAAGATGCTCCTAACCACTATTTGTGTTATTAGTAATTCACTTAACTGTAAGTTACTCCTCTATAGTATTTTACCCCAGCATTTGTGTATATAGCATAATATATTTTGTATAGAGTATTTTCTGAGTTTTTATCTAATTTTAATTAGACTTTATATTTTATATTGTTCTTGTCTCTGTGTGTCTGTGCAGTCGTAACATACGCAATTTCCTCCTTAAGTTTACCGATTCTGATTCATTTTCCAATGGGAGGTTTGAGAATGTAACCCTATTGTTTCAAAACTTGATAATTAAATATTCAATGGTCAAGACGTGAGTCTTGGTTTATTGTTGGTTGCTGGTTTCAAATGGGCTGGGGGCAATCATGTTTCTGTGATAAAATTTGCAATTGTTGCTGTCTTTTTCCAAATACAGCTTTTAAATAGTTTTTTATAGCAGTACCTGTAGTGCCTTCAGCAGGCCACACTGGATATTTCTCTCAGGAGGCCTATGGTTCAAGAAAAGAGCAGCAAACTAGAAAGCAATAGCAAAGTGGAAGCTATAGTTAACCTCGAGAAGCTCCATTGTATGCTTGAAATCAGTCGATCAGGCGGGCCAAGCTGACAGCTGTAATTTTTACATCAATCAGAATCAGCATTTTACCCCGCATACTGTTATGTGATGATTGCGCCTTTCTAACACACACGGCCTGAGGTGCCTGCTGGTGTACATTTTAGAGTTCTTGTGATGTATGAGCAGCCAAACAAACATGAGTTGTGCATGCGGCTGAAAACCTGACAGAAACAGCATATTCAAGCCACTGAGAGAAAGTAAACTTGCTGGGTCTGGGAGAAAACACGACATACAGCTTCTTTTTTCCTTGCTTTCCCGCATCACAGCCGGCAGCTGTACATTAATTTTGTATATACATGCTTTTTTGTTCTGTGCTGGTAGATTCATACTAAAAAGATTAACTACACACACACAAAACAATGCATCATTATTAACCATTCTGGTTGTTTGGGTACTGTTATACACACATTTTAATGCTATAATTAGGTTACTGCTGACATATAAGGTTCCAAATCTTCACAAGTACTCATTATGGCTGGTCCCAGTTAGGTTCTACTGGGTTGCAGGGGCTTGAACAGAATAACTAAAGCACAACGAATTTCAATCTGTTGGATCAGCACCAGATTGGACCTTGTTTCGTGGCTGACAGTGAGATTAAATTTGAAAGAATACAGTTTGAGTCTGGGCAGTGTTGTTTGCATATATTAAAACCGTGTGAACAAGAACTGACCAGGTTCTGTGCCCCAACCTACTTTCATCAAAAGTGAAATATGATATATGCAAATGGCCTTTCTTGCTTCTTATTACATTAGCTCTAACTAGAATGTTATCCAAAGCTAAACTATTGCTTTTTTGCATTTCATCATACCGTTTAATTAGATATCCCTATAACACATGCTTATGGAATTCTCTCGGCTGTAATCTGATTTTCAGTTTGCAGTTTAATCAGGTTGCAGTTTTATTAGAGTTTCATTCTGATGTCCTGTTCCACAACAGTCCAACAACAGCAACTTCTGGGAGTTAAGCTCACTCTTCTAACAACTATATGCCTAGGGAAGATGAAAATTCAGATAGATATATGATGATTAGCCACATCACACAGCCACACAATAATCTGTGCGATAACCTGATGCTACTTTGTTGTGCAATTTCTCACTGGGTTGAAATCATTATAATTATGTGCATTATTATCCTATTAGTATGTGTGGTATTGCGCAATCTTCTTATTGAGTGCTAAATCATTATCATTATGTGCAACATGTAACTATTACGTGCAATAGCCTTAACATGTGCAATATCGTGTGCAGTCTTCTTATCGGGTGCTAAATCATTTCATTGTACAATATTTTATCATTATGTGCAAGGTGAAATATCACTACTTATGTCAATATTACTTATACACTACTGATCTTTCCTATGTGCAGTAACGTACTCCTAACCCCCATTTGTGTTACTAGCAGTTCACTTAACTGTAACTTACATATCTATAGTATTTATACCCAGCATTTGTGTTTATCGCACAGTGTATTTCGTATAGGATATTTTCTGCAGAGTTTTTAATAGATTTATTTAGACTTTATATTTTATATTGTTCTTGTCTGTGTGTCTGTGTGTCTGTGCAGTGGTAACATAAGCAATTTCCTCCAGGCTCAATACAGTTTTTGATTCTGATTGGTTTTGGAAGGGACTGTTTTGGAAGGTACTGACTGGGTTTGTAATGGAAACTGTTTTTACACAGCTACTTCTCTAGATGGCACTGACACACCAGAGATCTCTTGCTTGTAAACGTGCAGGCGTTCAACAAACCTGCCCTAACAGCACCCACAGTTAAATAAGCAACACGCACGCAAATAACAAATATGGGTGTATCGGAGTGATATCCAGTGCTGTGTTCTAAAGAAATAGCAGATCCTGTGCTTGTAAGTGCTTTGCTTTAATCTCCTTTATAGAAGTTGTCAGGATATTATTTGAATCAAGGCTTCTGCCGTTAATGAGAAGTGTTATTAACTGTGTCCTCCAGCAAGAGGAGCTTTGCGTTCACTTTCACAAATAGGATTGCCAGTTAATGGTTTTCCTCCAGGACACTGTATCTAGAGCAGCCTTGTTGTTTCAAATGACAGCTTCTCAAACAACGATTTATGAATTATTCAAAGCTTTTTAGATGTAATTGTTCTTCCATTTTGCTGAGAAGCTCTGGTTTTCTATATAAGGATTTTTTTTTTTTTTTTTTGTAGTCCGCTGGCTACCCTGGGGAAGACTCCAAAAATTGTCTTGAACTTTCAGCTATTCTTTTTAGAATGTTGGATTCTTTTTAGATTCATGCCTATGGGATTTGGCCCATAACTTCTTTGAGGATTGTTTTTTTCTTTCTTTCTTTGCCTTAAAAAATTGATTTAAAAAACACATACATTATTAAGATCTTGGTATAAAAGGAGGAGTGTTAAAAATCAAAAAAAACAAACAAACAAAAAAAAATCTGCTGCCTGCTGTTTATTTTGTTATTTATAAAGATTCATTAAAAAAAGAAGAAGAGTTCTAATCTAATCATCAGCTATAATCCTAGGGCATTGCTCATTGTGGTTTCTCTCAGAGCTCAGAAAGCCACTGTTTGCATATTTAGCACTGACTTTCCACAGAGTCCCATTTTCATGATAAGTCCCACACTCATGCATGGGCACAAGGACATATTTCAACAGCACTGGCAAGCCCAGTCTGGCAATTGTGTTAGCTGGGACAGAGGATTACAGATCCCAGCAGATGCTGAAAGATTTCGCCAGGACTGGAGAACTGAGGCCACATTGGCAAAAGCAAAGAGAGAAGAGCATCTGCCTGTAGAGTCTTTTGAAGACGTGCTAGTAACCTCCCCAGCCTTCAGCAGCCTCCCGAGCTGTCAACACAGTTTAATTGCTTCTTTTATTATTTTTTAACATATAATGACAGTCATCTATATATTTTAACCTTTGAAAATGATAACAGGGCAAGTAGCTGGCCCACAGGCCTAAATTAAACTCAAGATTTTCAATATTATAAGCCGTATGTCATAGGCTACCCTTCAGTTTTGTTTTGGTTTGGGTTGTATTTTTTGAAATACATCAACACTTAAGGTTATAGCATTTGTTTTGCCTTTTTTGTTGTCGTTGTTTCTTGCGGTATCTCTTCCATCGTTGTTCACGACACTCCATGCAGAATGCAAAAATCTTTAAACTGCTTTAATCTTGCATTATATCTGCAGCAGCATTTTTTGTCATGTGCAGACTGGAGTGGTTGCTGCTTCTGATGTCTTCCTTTTTTGAAGCAGTGTTTAAGACGCTAATGGGAAACCCAGCGGCAGCTGGTGGTCTGGTGGTTGGGAAGTTGCCCCAGTGAGTGGAAAGTTGTGGGTTCAAATCCCAGGACTGCCAGTGGCACCACTGAGGTTCCTGTGAGCAAGGTACCATCTCACACACTGCTCCCCGGGGCACTGTGTCACTGGCTGTCCACTGCTTCACTTGGTGAACGGGTTAAATACAAAGAAAGAATTTCACACTGTGTTTTTGTGTTCACACGTGATTATAAGGGGCCACTTTACTTCATCACCAGATCTTTCACACTCCAGAAACACTTCAGTCTACTTGGCACATGGCTCTGCGGTCATGTTCATAGTCTTTTGGAACGAAATGATGACTGCATACCATCACACTGACCTATCTGTCTTGTGGTACATTATCTGGATATTTTGATATCCACTGTAATCTGCTATGTCCTTGCATGTAACGTTTACGCTCAGTCATGGCACAAACAGTCGCCACTGTTTTCGTGCATAGTACACAGTTATCAAGGACTGAAAAACAAGCTCTGCCTCAGTATCTGTCTCACTCTGCGCTCACAGGTAAACACACTCCTTTAGTGAGTTGGGACGTTGCCTGGAAGTGTCTGAATAGACGGCTGGTTGAAGTTGTCTTTGTAGACAAAGTACAAGAAGACCTCACTATGAAAAGATGTGTGAATATCTCAGCTTGTGGTGGGCCAATTCGAAGCATTCTTGCATAACATGTTTTCAGGGAGCCTGAATATTTAGGCTGTGTGGGACAGAACAGTGACGAAACACCCCTTGTAACTTGTAACTGAAATCAAATTACTCAAAAATGTTTCATTACTAGTGATGCATTTATAAACAAATGTTGGAGCCATTAACTATTTGGTCACCGTCTCAACCTTCTTAAGCCCCCTAGTGGCCAACAAGTACCAACATAACCTGATGCTACTGTTTTTGTACAATTTCTTATTGGGTTAACATCATTAAATACAAATAACAAACAGGCAAAATTTGATATTTTTTCTATTTTGCAAGATCAGGTTAAATTCAGATTTCAAATGTTACCAGGACTGATTTGCAATGCAGTCGGATTGATGAGGGCACAAGAGCAATTTGTACATTGAGACACCATAATGTCAGGCTGAGCTCGTAGGAACAAAAAGATGATTTGAGACACCAAAGGTTATTCCCAGAAAAGTTTTGACATAACATGTAGACAAACTATGCTTTATATTAATACCATTAAAGCCAGCCTGTTAGCACAGCATCGTGCATTTATGGATTAAATTTCACATGTGCATGTACTGCTACGAGAAATTCCGTTTTATGAGCTTGCCTTTCGTGTGGAAATTTCAGCACAAAGATTTTTTTTCGTTTTAAAATACTGTCCTCATTGCCATTTCCTGGCTTTTTGAAAATGTCAATAAGAAAGACACATGAGAATTGAGGAAGTTGTGTTTTACCACTATTATCGTTAATCCACATGGGGATCACAAAATGATGTCTCATATGAACACATTTTTTGGATGCTTTAAATGGGCCATCACTGCTCTTCATTGTAGTTTTGCTGTATAATACTGACACTGAACATACTGACGCTTGGCTCAAGCTACAAATAAGGTGTATTATTATATGAGCATATTTTATATAAAATATAAAAAACAGTCTTGATTCAAATGTTTGCATTTAGAGAGATTTGATCTGACAAGTAACCTAGAAAACCTAGAAATAAGAGAAAAATCTATGTGGGCAAATACTGTCCAACACAGATTCAGATGTCTGACGCACACCCATTCGGCTCTTGTCTGATAACTAGGCTAAAACATTTTTGGTACATGGTTGTTTTAGCGTTGCTCAACTTTCTTATAGCACATGCCTTTTTCATTTCGGTAAATGAGGACTGCTTTCACCCCCGTTTGATCCAGTCTTCACTTGCCATGTCCATTGTTCTATGTCTAAAAAGAACAAAGTATATAAATAAAGGCTTGTGCACCATCTAGTTGATGTAAAAATGGCTGACAAGCGATGCTGCCTTAAATGAGCCTACTTTTTGAATGCCACTGATTAAATGAATAATGACAATTCCTTCATCCCCTTTGATCTCGGAACAATGAGTTGAGGCCCACACTCCAGTAGCACGTTGCATTTATGCATTCACTAACTACAGTGACCTAGTTGGAAAGAGTGTTAAGTGGGACTGAAATGTACACAGCTGCAGTAAGCCCTTCATTACTGATTCCAATCTCGTAGCTCAATGACCACAGGGAGAAGATTCTTAGATTAAATTATGCTGGGTAGAGCATGTTGTTCGGTGAGCAGTAGGAGGCGCTCCACTGACTCTTCTTAAGAGTTTCTCTAAGCAGTTGAACAAAGGACCACAAAGCCTCTGAGATCTTTCTGGCCCAGGTAAGACAGACAAGTACGACTGTGAGTTTTAGTAAGATCGAGTAGATCATTTGACATATTACCCCCTGGCTGGTCTACTAGTTAATGCACGGCACTGTGAGAGACAAGGTCGCAGGTTCCAATCCAACTTTTAGGAGCAGCTAGTGGTCTGGTGGTTAGGGAGTTGCCCCTGCAGTAGGAAGGTTGCTTCACTTGGGTTAAATGCAGAGAACTCAAGCAATTTTCTCCAGCATCAAAATAGAATGTTAAAAAATATATAGATAGATACATGTGTGTGTGTATATATGTATATATATGTGTGTGTGTATATTAGGGCTGGACAATAATTCGATATCAATATATATCGCGATAGAATTTTTTTCAATAACGGTGATACGATTTTTAAAC
>JBBPCZ010000089.1:20631048-20642565 GCA_037974445.1 Brycinus macrolepidotus | reverse complement strand
TTAACCCATTCACCAAGTGAAGCAGCAGGCAGCCAGGAACACGGCGCCCGGGGAGCAGTGTGTGGGGATGGTACCTTACTCAAGGGTACCTCAGACGTGTCTGGCAGGCTTGGGATTCGAACCCACGACTCCTTGATCGCAGGGCGAACGCCCTGACCACTAGGCCACCACCTGCCCAGTCAGTTTCGCTGTACTGGTTAGTTTCGCTGTATCAGTATTGCAGATATGGAAAAGGACGTATTGGAAAGTTTATATATCCTTGAATTTCAGTTTATTACAAAGCAAAGGTCAAAGGGGCGTCACTGTGTGGCCATGTAATCATTAGACCCAGAATACTTTGCAAAACACTCTTGCATCTGTACCTGAAAAATTAGCATAATGTCCACCCAACTTATGCCTGGGACCAGAGATGGGCCGGTATCCCCCATCTCTACTCAGAAAACAGTGACCGTGATTGTCTACCAACAATTTTATCACTCCTTCGCTACTGTGACTGCTAAAACAATGTGATTCTTAACTTTAAACTTTTTTGGCCAGACTTTGTCCTTCATACCCAATTTAAGGCAAAGGCACCTATCAACATGCCCTTAATCCACCGTAAGATGTTGCAACATTCCCACAACATTGTGCTGAATGGCAGTCAGCACTTTCCTAATGTTGTCTGACCTCATTCCATGGTGCTCAACATTCTGGAGACAACGTCAAGTCGCGCCCCCTTCCCCCACCATCTCCCACCCTCCCCAATGGAATGAACACATAAGGGGGTGGGGGAGGTAATGCAAGCAAGAAGAAGAAGTGCTTAAGAATAGATTAAAACAGACAGGTGAAGAGGAGGAGAGGAAAAGTAAGCTGGGAAAATGGGTAGGGGGGAATGAGGAAGAAGGAGTTAAGATGAAAAAAGAGGGGGAGGGGAGGAGGTAAAAGTAACAAGATAAGAAGAAGCGCAAGAGAGGAGTGAAAGAAGCCGAGCGGCAAGGGAAAAGATCCTAGCAAATGGGGAGACTTTAGAGGAGAAGTTGGGGGCTGCGAGACTCCGGGCATAGAAAAGATAAAAGTAAACGAAAGACACAAACAAGTTGGGTAGGCGGGGAAAGGAGAAGACGACCTTTCGTCAAGCAGAGGCAAGAATCTGTACAGTGTGTTACATGAGTCGTCACATTTAGCTCTCCGAAAGACATTCAGACAGCTTATTACCTTGTTAGCTGGGTTTTGAACAATGAAGGATTATAGTTGACCCCAGATAAAGCCGGTCTGTCTCCTGGTGACCTCTTCACTTAGAACTGCATCTATGATAAGAACAAACATTTGCTTATTGTCATCTGTTCATGGATAAGAGGTGGTTGAGAGGTCAAAGGGAGATGCCAGACTGCCATAAAATCAGCTTCTCACAAACATAATGCAACATGATCGGGGTAATGGAGGACGAGGAGGGCCGCAAATGCAGCACCATGGACTTTATTACTCAAACCTACTACTACATATATATCTTACACCTTTGTTGGTCAACCCTTACCTGCGTATGTGGATCCCAGTTCTGCCTTTGATATTCATCAGTGTTTTCGTGTTTTCTTTATTTTTGTTAGTAGGTTTGAGTAGCAAAGTCATGATGGGTAAAACCAATAATCAGGGGCGCCGGACGAGTGCAGAGCAAGAGACCAAAACAAAGCACGTGGAGCGGAGGCGTGACTGAGAGTCTAAAGCAACAGAAAGCACGTGTACGCATAAACAAAGACAGGGTGTGACAGGAGAGTGTGAAACAGAACGGGGAGTGACAGATATGGAACAAAACGGGAGGAGACGGCACATGAAATGCCCTTATGCCCATTCTAACAAAACCTGGACAGCGCTATTAGGTCTATTGATGTCATTTGGCTAGTTATTCCACAGAGTAAATAGAAATGATGACCTTGGTACCTATACATATGTTATTGCTGACACAGGGCAAAAATAAAAACAACTATTCAGCTGCAGTCGTACATTGTTTCAACTCTAGTGTCAAAAGGGAGAACATGTGACAAGCTGACGAGGTGACAGTTGTCTGAATGCTTTCCATCTAAACCAGCACCCCTCTGTCCCCTGCCACATGGCAACGCCTGCCTCCTGTCACCGCCAAGGTCACATCACAGCTGCCTTTTGCAGAGTTCAGCACAAGCGTGACTTTGAGACTAGTACGACGAGGTAGATATGAGAGTGACAGTCAGCCCAGGCTTAAATGATGAAGGCATCCTTTAGGGTCTGGGTACCACTTCACAATAAGACTACCCTTATAAAAGGTTTATGAATGATTTATAATCAGGTTGTTAATTAGGTTGTAGACAGTTTATAAATCATTAATAAGCAGTTATAAACAAGGTATAACGGTTGTCATACATCGATGCAGGCTCACTATTTGGCAAGATCTGGTGTTTTAATGGTAGTAGCATGTTAAGAAGTACCTGATGAAGTTGACAGTTTAACGTTCTGCCTGAGAAAGGGACAAGATAAGCTCAGCAACTAGCAAGATCTGAGCTCTTGCCAAATAGTGAGTTAGCAGCAATGTATGACAACTATATCCCTTAATAAGAGTAATCTTATTGTAAAGTGTTACCAGGGTCTATTACTCAGGGTTTGGACTAGGCTCCTTAGTTCCAGTGAATGGTAATGTCAATGGAATTTTAGACAATTATATGTTTCGAGCTTTGTTGCCACAGTCTGGGGAAAGTTCTTTCTTGTTCCAGCATGACTGTGCCCCTGTGCACAAAGTGAGGTCCATAAAGACTTGGTTTGACCAGTTTGGTGTGGAGGTGCTCCAGTGGCCTCCACAGAGCCAGGGCAGAATCCAGGCATTCTTATCCAACATCGGGGCCCGACCTCACAAATGCTTTTCTGACTGAATAGACACAAATTCCTACAGATATGTTTCACAATTTGTGTGGAAAGCCTTCCCAAAAGAGTTGGGCTGTTATAGCTGCTATATGACTTACCATTGTTTTGGAATGGGAATGGGAATGGAATGGGGCAGCTGGTGGTTAGAGATATGTCCCTGTGATCGGAAGGTCACGGGTTCGAAAGCCAGGACTGCCAGGGGCACTACTGAGGTACCTTTGAAGAAGGTACCGTCCCCACACACTGCTTCCCGGGCGCTGTGTGGCTGATTGTCTACTACTTCACTTGGTGAATGGGTTAAATACAGAGAAAGAATTTCACATTGTTCACACTGTGCTGCGCTGTGTTCACGCGTTACAATAAGGGGCCACTTTACTTTGCAAGCTTATACAAGTGTGATGGTCAAGTGTCCACATACTTTTGGCTATGTAGTGAGAATTCACAATCCTGGTCCTGGAGCTCCACTGCTTACAATTTGTACTCTAAAAGATAACTCACAAGAGGTGGCAGTTCAGTTGACAGGTTTGGAATCCATGTGCTCAATAACAGATCAGGAGTCTACCAAGCATGAAATGAGGGTTTCTCTGTCCAGTGGAGAATTTGATTGAGCTGATCATGGTGGTGTTTGTTTTCCTTCATCGCAAGAAGAAGGCCTGTTGTTGATTTGGGATCTAAGAGTTGAGCTGCAGGATGAGGAACCTCTTGCCAAACAGTGTAGGAGTTTGCAAACCTAACACTAATTCAATTGTAAGGGAAGAGTTGGGTAAAACAAAAGCAAAGCATACAACTTCCTACTTACTTACTCAGCATACAACCAGGCTTATGTTTGGTCTCAAAAGTGAGCTAATGCAATCTGGAGGCATATGCTTGATGCACGTTTTCACCTTTGTAAAGCAGGTGCTAAAAACCTCACTTTCACAGGCGGCACAGAGCTGAGAAAAACATAGAGGAGGTGATATCTTCTCGTTAAAAGACGAATCCCACAGATCGTAGCTTCCAGTCACAAGATGTTTGTCACATGTTTGAGAGCGGCATGACTTACAATATGAATCCTTCTCTCTGCCATATTACTGTCACTATCAATCAGTTATGAATCCTTCCCCAAGACTTTTAAAACATAATTCAATCATCCAAATGGAAGACGTATAACTGTTCATATCACAAATCATAAAACAATTCAATATAACAGTGTAACTGATGGTTAACATTGTTAAATAACTGACCCGTGTACTTGTGTGGGTATTAAAATAATATTCTCAATGTCTGAAAACGTTGGATAGATTCCTGAAGTTTCATTATTATATCAGTTTAATGTACATTATATTGAGTGCATGGCATGTCGTTATGCTGTGAAAGAAAATGGTACTGACATTGTTCTGGTCAGGAAAGCATCCATTGCCCTCAGGAATCTGAAGCATGGTAAAACGCTGTGGGCTTCATGGTCAAATATGGTAATGTTTCTCAAAAGCTCAGTTTGCAAAAGCTTGCATGCGCTATTACAAATCTGTTACACTTGAATCAAACAAACATGAATATAAACTTGAAATCACTTTACTGAGTCATAAATACTCCACTGGACAACAATCAAAGTCCTACAAGTAACAGTTATAGAGAATTTTGATGATTAAACTGGAATGTAAATAGGCCAATCACAGTTATTTTGTTCACAAAAGACAGTCTACTATGGGCCGAGAGAGTATGCAAGCAAAAGAGGCCTTTAGGCATGATGTTGACGGGGGCATGTGCCAATTACCATACTTGTGACTTTCCAAAAACACATTTTATAAAAAAATAAAAAATAAAATAAAAAATTGTATGCCTTTACTGCATAGTAACAGATGAATACATAATCTAACAATGAAAACAAAACTATGTTTACACCAAAGAAAGAATAACAAATGACCCAAAGTAGATGGGAGAAAAAATTTAAATGTATTACTTTATAGATTTACATGAAATTGTGGATCTACCTTAATACCAACAAATGTTCTGTTGTATGTATTCTTGTTGCAAGTACGCTGGTATTAATGTTTAGATGATGTTTAGATGTGTTTTTGTAACTGTAGAACATTCTGGGCAAATACTGCACTGCTGTGCGAGCTGCATGTTTCTGCAGAGAAGTATGTGAGTAGCTTAAAAGTAATGGTGAGCAACAGCAAAACTGAAATATGATTATTTAAGAAGCATAGCTAACAACTCTTTTTGTGAAGTTACTAGAAGTAAACATGATGAAATTATGAACATTGTATTTGAAAATAGCTCATTGAAAAGTCTACCTGCTTGAACCAATTTGAACTCTAGTCCAAATAAAGTCGTTTTATAATTTTTTTTTTTAATTTAATTAGTAGTTCATGAGTATTCACAGTTCTCCATGACATTTAGGCACTACTAAAAAAAGGACGACCGACTCTCCTTCTTTTGCCCAGAATAGCACTTCTTTTAGTAAAGACCTACAGACTCTGGAAGCAGCTGGACTGGTTGTGAATTTGTGTAGGAAGGCCGTAATTGGATGGATCAGCTCACCATCAATTCACAGCCAGAAATCCCCTGAGGCTGTTAAAAAAAGAAGAAGTCTAACTAACAGAAATGCTTATATTTGGCATGTCGGGGGGGACAGATAAGGTCAAGGATGAGACAGGCTAACAAAGGCGCACTGTATGTAACCCTATGGGCTTTGGTTCGTCTTTGGCAAAATCTTGGAATATAAATGCAAAGATGTAAACTGCGTTCAGTACACTAACAGGCAAGCTTACTACTACTTGGCCTGCAGGGTACGTTCATTCAAATTAGAGTGGGATGTTTGAGGCCTTCTTCTTTTCATGATAGTGCTTGCTAGTATGAAATTGGCCACACTTGTGTTATTAGATGAAATAAACTGGTTTAAAGGAAATACAGACAAGGGCAAAATAAATGGTAAAAGCCTGGTATGATACATTGGAAAAACTTGAATAAAGGAATGGTTCAAGAGTGAATGCACATTTGTGATGCTTCCCAGTTCCCAATCTGATGATGTGCTTGAAATAAACAACAGCTCAGTACATTAGCAGAGTGTGATGCAGCAGTATAAAACACAGTAAGCACTCTTTAACACATGCTTGTTTTATATCATGGCAACTTTAATTTGGCCCATTTTATTACATGAACACAAATGTTCCAATGCAGGTAAACCTTTGCCCGAAATCCTGTGCTGTCATTCTTAAAGAATGCATTTCATCAGTGAATAGAACAAGAAAGCTACATTTTATATCTTCCTATCAACAGAAGACATTCAAATTTAAGGCAGTAAAAGGGAAAATTTGAGAAAGTGAATTAGGGCAGGAATGAGCAGTTAATGGTGAATGATTGGCTAGGCATGCGTCACACAAAAGAAGCTCTTAGGAAGAGGGACAAGGCCTTCTTCACTGACCAAGAGCAAGGAGTGGCCACTGGGGTGGAAGCAGAGAGAGTGAGAGAGGGCATAATAAGAGTCAGACCCCTACATCCCAAATGCAATTACAGTACGGCTGGATCTGGCTCTTCAGCAGCAGGCAGCTTTGTGCTGGGCGGCCCTTTGCTTGGATCTGTGTGCACTGCATAACCTTCTCTTTGATGTCGTTGTGGAATGTACATCATTTCTCCAAATGCAAAAGGCAGGACTGTATTAATACACGCCTCCTGCCCTGTAGCTACACTCACTTTAAATGCCTTTATTGTGCATAGCAAGTGCCAGTGTGTCATGTTGCAATTGGTACACAAATACACTGTATGTGATGTTTCACTACCAAAATAGACCAGATGACAACAGCTAGAAACAGCTACAAACACTTCTACCTGTTTCTAATTACATATAACCTGCAACTCTAGCCAATTAAAGCACTTGTTCACAGTGCATTTACTGTAGGCCTCTCAGTAATTTGATGCTTTGGACCGCAACAGAATGCTTATGCACGACAATATGAAAAAAATTACAAATACAAGTTGATTGCATTTTAAATGTGTTTGTGCCGGTTCTTTAATATGAAAACAGGAAAACAGAAATCAATACAGAACAGTGAGTTCAGGACTGGAGGGGTAACTGAAACTGAAATTATAATAGGCATAGTAATTTCAATTTTGGTAAAAAAAAAACAAAAAAACTAATTCCTAGAAATAAAGCATAGGGATACAAAACGAACTGACTACAACAGCTGACAATGACAACTGACTCACTCATTTGTTTGGTCTGTGTAGCTCACGGTGGCTGGAAAGTGGCCAACACAGAGATAACTAATTGAGCTTATTCATACAGGCTATGTCCCTTTAAATTGACACAAACTACTATCAAAATGTCACTTATTAGAAAACAACCCCAATGTTGCAAAAATCGACCAGAGGTAGCAGACTTCCAGTCTAAGCACTCTCAGGAACGATACAAGTCAAAGGTTAATTGAGGGCTAAAAGCTCTCCTTGGTGGAGAATATTAAGGCACAAAAAAAGAAAAGGTCACAAGGATGATTATCAAGGGTGTTCAAAGAAATTCAGAATACTTCTTTGCCTGCCAAGGTTCATAAGAAAGGACAAAAACATTTATCCAGTCGTATTACCTGCTATGAGAGACATTATCTGTACTTGGAGACACATCATCTATATCTCATTATATGTGCCACACATAAATACAGATTTTTAGTTTTAGTGGTGTTGGGAGATAAAGAACATAACACATGAGGCTTTGTCCCCAATAAATAGCAGTGTCTCTGTTGTCACAATTGTTGAAATAGACTTTATACTTTGGAAACTGGATATCTGATGGATATCTGTCAAGCATGGTGGAGGTAGTGTTACTGTGCAGACGTGTATGGCTACCAATGGAACTGGTTCTCTTGTATTTACTGACAACCTGACTGCTGACAATAGTACCAGGATTAACTTCGAAGTATATAGAGCCGTATAATCTGCCCACATCAGCAGAGAAGAAACACAGTGTTCTGGTGATTTCAGTGAATTGCAAACTTCAGGATTCGCAACCAAGTATAAAAACTACAATTAAATGTATGATTGTCAATTTGTCCAACAATTTTTAAGCCCCTAAAAATGTTGGGCCTATGTATGAAAATGGTTGTAATTCTTACTCCGTTCACCTGATTCAGATGCGAATACCCTCAAATTAAAGCTAAGAGTCTGAGCTGGTAGACAGTTTGGATAATAACAATTTTGTCAACATTCATATATTTACGGACTTGACTGTATTCAGTCCTTGACTGTCCTTAAATATCATCTAATACTATGTTATCAAGATATATTTAAAAAATATTGAGATATTAAATCCTATCATCCAGCACTGCTGTATACAAGGTCTTCATATCATACTAGCAACTTGTGCAAGTGCATAAGATATTGAGTACTTTCCCTTATTTAAGTGCTGGCTGGTGACTCTGCCATAAAGTGGTTTTCCTTGGTGCTCCGAGTGACTGTGTTACTGTTTTTTGTCTTGCTTGGTAGAATAGAGTTATTGTGTTTTAGGCTTTGTCATGTGGTCAAACCATGGCTAGTTTTATCTGGGAGCTTCATTTTAAGACACAGTAGCTAAAGGATCTGTCACAGTACATAAGGGCCTGCTCTGGGCCTACCAGTGAAAAATGCCACACAAAGAAGACCATTACATTCAGAAAACAGAATTTGTGCAATGATATAACGATTCAAAGGGCTTCGCTGAAACACCAAGAGAAAGTCCTGAACTGCAACATGATGCTGAACAATAATAACGCATTTAGTCACGGAGCCTGGCGACAAAACCATACGCAGAGAACAGTTTTATGGACTATTCTGCTTTTTTAGCCATTATATTCTTTGCATGTTGTTTCTCATTCTTAAAATAAATGGGTAATATAAAGAGCATTAAGTTAGAAAATGGTCAAATACATTTATTTGTAGGTAGAGCTTACAGCTGAAAAACATTGGCTGATGAAACGTGGGTCATGTTACCCATACAGTTATGCGATCCTGACCACGCTTGTCTGTCCTGTTGGAGAACGTTTAAGTTTAAAGCGGCTCCTTATCAAACTTGTGTCTCTGGGAAATAAATCTGTAAAATCAGCTTCTCACCCCAAACAATGCCTCATCTCTTTTGCATAAACGATCGGTGGTTAAATTATTCTCCGTTAATGGATTTTACACAGCACCAAAGTGACTTGGCGAGACAGAGAATGTGACAAATTTGACATTGCGAGCGCGTATGTGAGAGAGAGCGAGACAGAGAGAGACGGAGAGAAAGGTGTAAAAGAGAAAAGCCAAAAAAAAAAAAAAAAAGGCAGGCAGCTGTGTCTCAGTCAGAAGGAGAACAGAGCGAGTCTTTCTCAACAGCAGGATCAGAAGAGGTCACGCGGAATCACTCCAAGACAATTAATCAGCGGCGTTCCCTTCACCTTGGCTCCTGGGCACTTTGAGTTGGCAGCTGGCCAGGGCCAACAGTATCCCACAGCGTGTCTTAAGAGAACCTCAGGAGCCCGAGCTTGCACTGTGGGGAACAGCAGCTCACTGCGCAGACTTCTAACAAAGTGAGGTGCACAGAATGCTAACTATCTCTATTTCCTTACACTTTCCTCATAATGAAATTCTTTCCCATAGCCAAGCTCAGCCTCAGCATTGAGAAACGTTGGTGAACCGCACAATAGGCAGAGATTCTTTGTTTTTCTACTGAATGGTACGGTTCTTGATCTCTGGATGAATGAGGTGGCTCATTGCAAACTGCCATCTTGTGCAATGCGCAATGTTTATTCGTCAGAGTTTTGATGAATAATCAAGTAGTCAGAATTAAGTAAAACAAATCAAACAATCCACAATACAGCACTGAAAGAAGATGAACTGTTCATTAGACTTCCAGAAACACACATATATATATATATATATAAAAAAAATATATATATATATATATATATAAATTGTGTCAGGATAATTCAAAATAGGCATGATCATATTGCAAAGTAATAATTTCTAATTTTTATATATATATATATATATATGTTTTGTTTTGTTTTTATCTTTGAAGCAGAGATTGAAAGAAAAAAAAAATGTTACGTAGTAACTGGACTTGGACCAGACTTAGACTGTGACTGGGCAACAGTATTAAGTAGTGTAGATACCAGTAAAAAAGTGTATGTAGCAAAAAAGTTTGAAACACGTTCACACCCCCCAACTCCTTTATGGTCAGCCCTGACTACATGGCAAAACATGAAAGCATCACTGTCACTGAAACTGAATTACACTTAAATGGCCTTAACTATACAGCTGTGACCTATAAAACTGTCAAATGTTCAGAGTGCTTTCTTCTGAAACCTGTCCCTATGCCACCGAGAGACATGTAATAACTATAATCGCAACACCACATAACAGGACTGACCCGTTTTGGTGTCTAAGTCGTCTGGGTTCACAAAGATCCGCTTTAATGACCTTCTGTAATTTCACTTTATCCCTTAATTACAAACTTTTTTGTCAAACTCCCTTTATGGAATAGAAGTCTGACAATGCAGCTGTAAGATAGTGAATGTTGTTCTGGACACTCTCTGAAGCAATCATTATATTGCCATTCTAATATTTTAAACCTGCACTACAAAAGTGCTTATAGTGCAAAGAGCCCATCATTTCCTCCCTTTTGGAATCCTTCCTCTCTCTATTGTTCACCAGTGAGAGGCTTCACTGTTATCAACATTGTTGCTAATCACAGAGGAGGAAGCCCTGGGGGGACGTGATGCAGCTTTATAAACCAGTGTGAAGGAACATTTGTCAAAACTGCAATATTAGCTTAATATAACTTCTCTGATGAAACAAACAGGACTTGACTCATTTCCGCAATGCGGAAAGCCAGCGAATAGCTTTTGCTATGAAAGGAGCTTGTTGAAGCTACCTCTAATTTAAGGATGATCTGAATCAAACCTGCAGAAGTCATGTGAAAGAGGATTGTGACATGTTGGGTGTGTCAAGAAGACGCCAGCTAAGGGTGTTACGGAATAAGACAGAAATTACGGTTTAGATGTATTTTGTAGAGATTGAAGTGAACATGAAGACTGAGCAAGAATTTTACCACCCATGTCAATGCCGTTTTTAACAAGCCCTCGTGAACTTGGCCTCACCAGTTTTTGTTTTGTTTTTTTTACCATTATATGAGCCCTCTGAGGGACTAGGTAATCAAATGAAAATTGTTAACTCCAGCAGCAGAGCATGCCCATAAGTCTGTGCCACTTGATGCACTTTCTTTTACAGACCTGAGGAAATGGCAGAAAAAGCTGTTTCTAAGCAACAGCCACAAACTATTTGAAAAAATAACATTTCAGAACCATAACATTGGTTCATTATGCTGACATTGGGTAGGAAACTGCTCAATCTCTTAGACGACTGCCAATACAACCCCATTTAGTCTGCTAGTTTCCTCTTGTTCTTCTACTTTCGGCTGCTCCCGTTTTATTAGGGTCACCACAGTGGATCAACCGTCTCAATTTCCTTCTGTCCTCTGCATCTTCCTCTCTCACACCAACTGCCTGCATGTCCTCCCTCACCACATCCAAAAACCTCTGACTAGGCCTTCCTCTTCTCCTCTTCCCTGCAGCTCCATCCTCAGCATCCATCTCCCAACACACTCAGAGTCTCTCCTCAGCATCCTCCTCCCAACACACTCAGAGTCTCTCCTCAGCATCCTCCTCC
>JBBPCZ010000089.1:20569570-20587849 GCA_037974445.1 Brycinus macrolepidotus | reverse complement strand
CTTTCCCCCCCCCCCCCCCCCCCCCTTTTTTCCTCGGGTTCTTGGGTGCAATTTCTCATACGAGCATGTTTATACACAAGTGCGTTTTGGGAGCTTTCTCTGAGGCATTTGTTGAGATTGGGATAAACAAATCAACCCCACTCTCTTGTCCTCCCTGTGAAGCCTTTAACTTAGCGCCGTTATCACTGAAAACTTGACAAACTTGCCCTCTGCGACCTACTTAACCCCTCTTAAAAAAAAAAAAGCACACAGATCCTCTGCTCCCCATTTTTCGCGGAGAGGGGTGGCTGACCTTGCCTGCCATGCCCGTCGGGATGGCAGGATGACAGGGAACCAATTACCAGCTGCCTTATTGGATAGGATGGATGGGGATGGGATGGAAAGGGGGCATGATCTGAAACACTGCTCTGCCGCTGCAACCTCAGCGAGTCATTTTCCTCTCGCAAACAAATAAGCAACAGCATCCCTTTTTAATTTCCACGCCTGTCACCCTCTGCTGGTTTATTTATTTCTTTTAACAAGACGTCTCATAATCCACAGCCAGTGTGCCATTCCAGTTGTCGGCATGTTTTTTATTTTTATTTCTCTCTCTCTCTCTCTCTCTGTGTGTGTCTCTCTCTCTCTCTCTGTGTCTCTCTCTCTCTCTTTCTCTGTGTCTCTCTCTCTCTCTTTCTCTGTGTCTCTCTCTCTCTCTCTCTCTCTCTGTGTGTCTCTCTCTCTCTCTCTCTCTGTGTGTGTCTCTCTCTCTCTCTCTCTCTCTGTGTGTCTCTCTCTCTCTCTCTCTGTGTGTCTCTCTCTCTCTCTCTCTCTGTGTCTCTCTCTGTGTGTGTCTCTCTCTCTCTCTTTCTCTGTCTCTCTCTGTGTTTGTCTCTCTCTCTCTCTTTGTGTGTCTCTCTCTCTCTCTCTCTCTTTCTCTCTGTGTCTCTCTCTTTCTCTCTCTCTCTCCCCCCCCCCCCCTTTTTCTCTTGCATTTTGGTATTTTGGAGGTTGTTGTGAGTTTAAGTAGCTCAGATGAGGATACGTGACATGCCCGGGATGGCCACCCGCTTGCTTAATGGCTGTGATGGTGACAGGCAGGGAGTTTTTTTAGGTGGCATGGTGGGGTTTTTCTGCCACCCCTCAGGGTCCTAATGGCACTGTCAGGAAGCTTTGCGGATGCCCATCAGAAATCTCAGCAGTCGTTCTGCGCCTGTCACCTCCCCTTAGACCCAGCCTCAGCAGATGTAGGGGGGAGATTAATGTTGTATAGCTCAGAGAAAGAGAGAACAAGGAGGAGTGGGGAGAAAGAAAAAAAAAAAAAAACAGCCCGGCCTCACAAGTTACCATGTGTCCCATGTAACCGCTCTGCTCGTAACTGTGAAAAGCAGGAGAGGCGTAAAAATATTCACTTGCTGTTCTGGGGGTGTCTCTCCTCCTTTGCTTGCTCTTCTTCCCGTTCCCCCCATCACACTTGCGTGCCTGTCTCAATTTCTTGCCCCAGCCTTTCACACATTCTCACGGACTGCCTCACTACGCCTGAGTTTTAATTTACAGCACGATTGCCTCCTCTTAAATCAATATTTAAGGCCCTTTGATGCTCGAGCTGCGTCAGTAGCACCAACTGTGGTCCCATTTATATTTCCATTCTCCTTCTTTAAAGGACAAGCGCTTGATGATAATGCCATTCTGTCTGGCTGCTATAAGTGCCTGTCGTGATCAAGCGGTATTGACTGCTAAATTGCTTGGAATGAAATGAGCACGTCGGGGCTTGTACTGAAAGATTTAAAAGCGATCTCTTTTTTTTTTTTTTTTTATTATTTCTTTTCCTCTTACACCATAACAATTTTGTGGGACCAAACAGCCCTTTTTTTTTTTTTTTTTTTTTTTTTTTTGACCCCTACCCAACCCCACTCCCAGGGACGGATTCCCAAATGTCAGTATCGCAGCTCATGCTAACCTCCATGAAAGAAACATGAAAGCGCTTTCCCTATCAGGTAGCTGTGCAGAAATGTCTTTAAATTGCTTCGACATCTGAACCTTCTCCCTGTAGTTTTTCTCTCTGTTGGCACCGCCCCCCCGCCCTTCGCAAACTCAGTTGTGGATTTGGGGGGGGAGTGGCTGGTGGCCACAGCTCCTGTGCGCCCTGCTGCTTCTCTGGCATGTGCCCCTGTCAAAATAGCTCATTGTCTCTTTCTCCAACCCTTACCCCCAACCCTTCCACCCACCCACCTCCTTCAGATCGAGATTAAGATGAAGAAGACGGAAGCCATCCGGTGGGAGAAGCTGGAAGGAGAAGGCATCCTTCCTAACGTCAAGCACTTCGCTCCCTCCTCGAGTCAGTATCATAAGTACATATTTGCTCTCAGCAAACAAAGTCACGCTGGCAATTTCCCACGTGTCATTACGCCAACCCGTCTGTCTGAGGCTGCTCCCTGATTTCCCCTCTTCCTCTGTTCTTCCCTTTCTTTTTTTTCAGACCAGTACCCGTCATCCTCCCACTACACCCGCAACTGGGACAAGCTGGTGGGCGATATTAAGGAGGAAGAGAAGAACGAGAAGGTAGAGGGAGATGCGGCACTGAACAAGCTGTTTCAGCAGATCTACTCTGACGGCTCTGATGAGGTCAAGCGGGCCATGAACAAGTCTTTCGTAAGTGCTTATTTGGAACAAAAGTCCCCCTTAATTACATGAACACCCTTTGTGCGCAGTGGTAACAAAAGCACTCTTTTTAAGAGCTAGTAGAAAAGAGGTTTGCAGGTATGTTCCAGTAACAATCATGACTGCTAGATGTCACGACTGCTAGGCAGCTGTAAATTTGATGTGTTGAACTTTTGCATTTGTGTACATTTTGAGCTGCCAAAATTTCGTCATATCTTCTGCCTGCATTTTTAATGAGACTCGCATGTACAAGATCTGGAACGACAGGCCGGGACATTACCCTCTAGACCAAATTATTACGAATTAATGAACATTAAGTATAACTTCACGAGCATACATGTGATCACAGTGGAAGCTTTGCTCAACTCCCTCTGGGAATATGAAAATTAATTTATGTGCTGGTCCAATTCTATCACTCTCTCTTTTCTTTATTTATGAAAAATCTACATGCTTTCATTCCAAAAAGTACACTTTCCGTCCAGAGTTATGGTCTTACTTCTTAGGACAATTATGGCACACTGAGCTTAAGCTTTTACTCTAAAGGTCCTTCCTTCCTTCCTTCCTTCCTTCCTTCCTTCCTTTTGCATCCTAAAGAAATTAGTAGACTTGGTAACAGGGGTTGTAGCTTGCTGAATCTTTAATCATATCACTCTGCGCTCTCTCCACAGATGGAATCTGGAGGCACCGTTCTCAGTACTAACTGGTTAGATGTTGGCAAACGGAAAGTAGACGTGAATCCCCCTGATGATTTGG
The DNA here is from genome assembly GCA_037974445.1 of Brycinus macrolepidotus. NCBI lineage: Eukaryota > Metazoa > Chordata > Actinopteri > Characiformes > Alestidae > Brycinus > Brycinus macrolepidotus. The sequence goes on along the minus strand of JBBPCZ010000089.1, from coordinate 20,584,459 downwards.
AATGGAAGCAATACTAATGGAAAGTTCAGCGATCTTGATATCGACTGCAGCCACATGACCCTGTCCTTCCCTCCACTCTGTCCTGTCTTGTTCACATTTGGCCAGTCTTTTAGACACATGACGTTTACATGCACAGTTGGTTTGTCAGTGAAACTAGCTTTATGAGAATATGAATTTTGAATGGAAAATTACCCTTGGCTCTGACAGCTAGTCTGAAACTACACTTCATCTTTGTGAGAACCTGTCCATAGATGTTCTAGAAGACCTACACCAGCTCTCATGGACATATATATAAAATTTAATTTTTTTTTTTTTTTCCTTGGCTTGTTTCGTCCTTGGTTTGGAGACTGGCTGAATTCATTTTCATTAAAAACTTTTTTTTGTTGTTGTTTTTGTTTTTTTGTTTTTTTTCTTCATCATCATGCAGCCTTCTGTTAAATGATTCAGAGCTTCAATCTGATACGTTTCCACTTCATAAGCAAGATATTAGACACATTTTAGCCATTTTTATGATGTATGTGAGGGGTCATGCTTTCCTGAATATGATTATACACATTGTAAATAAATTTTTCTTGGCTTGAAAATGACCGTTCTGTTTCTTCCCGTATTTACGATCCATTATTATGCTTCAAACTTACTCAGGCTTGCTCTTGAAAACACTTAGAACATGTAATGCATGGCTTGGTTTGAGTATTTGGCTCATGAAGCAGTTGCCCTCCCAGACCCAACCCCCAAAGCACACAGTCCAAGGAAGTTTTAAACTCGGTGGACCTTAATCTTCTGTGCCGTTTGGAGACCTTACTGCAAACACCATCACTTTTTTATTAGCTGGCAAGTGTTTCTATGTCGTTTCTGTTGCGAAAATGAAGGATAAGAACATGGAACATGTATGGGGCAGTAAATATGCTGTTTGTTACCAATTATACCACTATTATAGTGAGGATAAAATACAAATTTGTTTTTTGTGCCCATGCAACTTTTTATAATGTGCATCAGTCATTCACAAGAGCCACCAAGCTAGCTTACTCAGTTTCACTAACTGGATAGCTATTTTAGCAACTAACCAACAAGCTCCTGCTTTTCTGCTCAAATGAAGTTCAACTGTGAGTGGTTTCAAAGCTACTAAGCTGATCTTCAATGTCTCATTCAGGCATTTATGCTTTATGTTGTTCAAGGTCTTGTGCTCTGCCCTCTGAATGCTACCAGACTACATGTGTTCACATCAAAATAAGTAAACAAATTATTTTAAGGCTAAGCTGAGACTGAAGTGAACATTTTACACTCTTAAGAGCTCAAAATAAACTGCCATGTACTATTGTTTTATCACTTTAATACTGAAGTAACCAGGTATTTTCCTGTATTTGTTCTGAGGACAGTGTGATCCCTGGTTCCTGTCACTTGCACTGTAGAGAAATCAGAGCTGGCAAGTTTCTCTATAATGCACCCATTTCACACCAAACTGAATTATGCAGAAATTGAAATTGGCCTTTAACATCAAACTTAAGAGTGGGAGGAGAGGTACACCATAGTAATATACTGTAAATACTCTGCTAAGGAAAACAGCTGTGGTGGGGGAGGGGGAGGGGGGTTGGATAAAACACCTCTTTGATAATGGGTTAAATGATAAATTCATGGCGCACATTTCATCTCCAAAGCTGATCAAACAGGGAAGTTTTAGGGCTCCAGTTTAAACTCTAACAGTCATTTTCTCCCTGGCTTAAAGCTCCTAGCTGACATCAAAAGGAGCTCAGGCATTTGCATTATAGCTAAGATCTCAGCCCATGAAAGCAGTAAAAAAAAAAATAAAAAAGTCTCATTTATTAACCCCTAGTGAAATTCTGCTTTCTTAAACAGTTTCTGGCATTCATCAATGAAAACAATAAAAGTATAACAAATGTGTGATGCCTCTGCTATAGAAAAAGTTCTTTATTACACTTTATCTTTATGTGATGCACTTGAAAAGGAGCAATACATGACTAAAAACCAATGTCAAAAAGGAGGCCAAATATTTTTTTTTTTTATATTGCATGAAAAGCAATATTCAAGAAAAATGGTTCCAAAGCTACCAAGCCGATCTTCAGTGTCTCGTTCAGGCATTTATGCTTTGTGCTTTTCAAAGCCTTGTGTTTCTGCCCTCTGAAGGCTAGCAAATTATTACACGTATTTACATCAAAAGAAAAGAGGAAAAAGAATCATTATTTCTTAACATGTTCATACATTTGCTTTTCTATTCAGTCACTGGAAAACGCAGCTGTCTTTGAGATGTCTGAGGTTCTTTAATTTACAATATTCCTACTTTTTCAGAAGCCCAGCAAACCCTTCTGCCGAGCTGAGGCCGAATTGTACGTTTTCACAGCTGAGAGCTGTTCCTCAGTGTTGAGATATTTCTATACAAAACGTGCTGAACATGGCTGCTGAGTAGCAAACAAGTGTACGGCGATCTGTCCTAAGATGTGGACTTCATTGTGATAGATGCTCGGTTTCCAAGCACTGTTGGAAACTGCCTTTCTTTGCAGGCGACTTCACTGTGAAGATCTTAGACGATGCCCATGATGCGAGCCACCCACCAGCGGCAGGGCATGATCACGCGGCAGGCCACCCTGCAGCCTTGGTAGTGGTACGGCCATGGGTGGTAGCCGCCTAGGGGCTCGCAGATACGCTGGCACTGAGTGTAGCTCCGACGGCACTCTGTGCAGCACACGCCTGTGTGGTCCAGCATGGGGTCGAAAGTCATGGTGCCCTCGTCGCCCTCAAAGCGCTGACGCAGGAGGAAGAAGACATCGAGCATATTAACAGTCACATACATAAAAAAAAGACACTTTACATATCAGTGTGGCTTGAATTTGACTGGGAAAAAAAAGTCCACGTGGATCAGTTTGGCTATTCAGACTACAGACAATGTGTCCTGCTCAAATCGGATGTGCTGAAAAAATTCGATTTAAGCTGTCTGACTGAACAAGGACAAACTGATAGGTTTCTCGTCCATATGAATCTAACCTGGCAATGCAGGCTGTGTAGGGGTGGGCAGTATGGTAAAATAGTACCATGACATAGGATAACTTTCTGATTAAAAATTTTAGAAAAACAATATTGTAATTTCACATTCGGGGCTAATCATGCTTTCTTGGATCCTTGGGTAACTTCGGGAGAAAACAAAATTGGACTATAAGCTCCCATTACTTGTTGGCAGTGGCTAACCTGTGTGATTACACCGCTATAATTATGTTAATTTCTGTTCGTGCCACTATGGGGTTCTAGTAGTGTGTCGGCACTAAGCTAACAGCTTTGCACATTAACATGTTTGGCCCGTTCCATATTAAACACAGATATCTAAACCTTGTAGGATATTCCATGTTTTATCTGAAGCGAAGAACAGACATATTACAGTATGCAGCGTTTCTACAGTGACTCCTTCAGTAAAGAGTCCTGGCATGCAGCCGTCATTCCTAACTGTTTGACAGAGACCCATGGATAGGGTGCTGCTTGACTTCCAAAAGGCCTAGTGTGACAGAAATCAAAACTTGATTAATTCCACTTCCTAATTATGTTATTGGGTAATCTGAGACGACAGACCTTCAAACAAGCTTCTGAAAGCCTAACCAGTGGGAGAGCTCATCCTACATGCCAGAAAAGTTCTGATTGGACAATTTTCCATTGTGCGTTTCAATCACTACCTAATGAACTAGCAGTACTGCAGCGCTTGTTTAAATACAGATACAATCCTAAAGAATCAACATGAACTAAATATAAAAGACTTTTAGACATTAGATATCAATAGAAATCATTAGTTCTTCTCTGAAGGTCTAGAAGGCCCTGCAGGTTCTCTTGTCACCCCTCTGTAAAACTTATGACACTAAACATGTCTTGGCTGCCTGACTGCCTCTAGAATGAGGGGAAAGTTTGAGGTGCATGTTTGATTTTTGGCTGAAGTATTCCTTGGTGTGTTCAGGTGTGCAATTTGACTACAGCTACATTTTTTCCCTCCTGAAACTTAAATCGGTAACAAATCTCTGCACTTCTGAGTCTTTTCAGATAGAAAGCAATGTGTTTCAGTTGAACTGAAGTAAATATGTATGTGCCCCAGTTTCTTTTCTCCTTTGGTTTTTCAGTTAGAGAGAACAGAGGGGAGAAGGGATTAGACGGGATGACAGAATTTTGGGGGGGTAAGATGGAACGAGGAAAGAGGGTTTTTTTTTTTTTTTTTGTTAGAGCAGTCTCTGCTAACACAATGGGGGACAGGGTCAATAGAGGGATGCTGTCTCGGTTGAAAGGAGGCCTGTGAGAATAGACGAAGGGCGACAAGCATGGCCTCTCGCAGTGACCCCAACATCTGTCGCTGCTCACACAGCTGCTCATGTTGCCTGGTGTTATTTGACAATATGGGTGTCCACTTACATAAAGGTACATGCCTGATCAATGGCATGCTAATAGTGAACATAATATTGTTTCAGTTAAAGGCAAATGTCTAACGATTTTTTTTATAGTTTTCAATCAAACCTCAATCTCAAGATAAACCTATTACAGTGCTTACGTCTTTATGTGACTCTTGGTTATGCTTAGTCTGCTTTTAAACATAAATGTTTTTAAAGTGATATTTTGACTAAAAATCTAAATTACAACCCCCCCCCCCTCACTAAATTATAACCCTAACCCCTCTTTTCCCAAACAGTCCATAAGCCAATACATGTTTGGTTTCTGAATTTTACTTTTAATAGCTAGAAACAGTAGTAGCAGCTTTCAGTAGAAGCATGAATTTCGTGCGCACTTTTGTCCATTTTAACAAAATGTCTTACAGGGTCTGTATGAGTTTACATAACAATGTGCTGATCATTTGGGGGTTCGGTCTGATGATTTAGGCATGCAGGTGTGCATGATGCTAACTGTTGAGGTATAAGCTTCCATTACTTCTTGGTGAGGTCATTTCAGATCATTTGGGGCCCCAAGGACCCACATCGACCCCAAATATCTCTTTTTACATGCAAGAGTGAAAAAAGAATGAATAATTCACTTTGATCAGGAAGAGCGTTTCATAAATGCTAGAGTAAACTCCATGAACTTAAAAGTATGTATGTACAGATGAACTTTACTATCAAGATTTTAAAAAGAAATCAGGCTTTTGAGATGTATTGGAAGCAAGTTCACCACTGACGTCTTCATAAAATGTTTTTTTTTTTCTTGCTGCTCATATAAAGATTGACACACACACAAACATATGTATATGTTTAAAAAATACCTGCATAAGCCCTTTGTAGCCTGAGGTCCTTAAGGGACTGCTTATATCACTTCTAGCAAGAAGTGACATTGCTTTTTAGCTCCTGTGCAGGTCAAAGAAGCAGACTCTGAACAGGCCTTGGCTTATAAACCAAATTCGGGCTAAGGGGAGAACTGAGTAAATTAGATTTTTTACCGAACAATCACTTTAAAGAGCACACAGAGTGAAAGTGCACAGAGTGAACGCAGATTGCTTGCTAAAAATAATATTAAAAATAGTGCTGGTGTTCACTTGATGTAGACAAATATCGACTGGAGAGCTCGGCACAGATGTTGAGTTTTGAATTGACAGTCCTGATATGTTGCCGCTCTGCAATCGAGCCTTGAGGGTCAGGGTGATTATGATTGGAATGGACAGTTATTCCAAATGGATATGCAAGTTTTATTGAAATTGTGCTGTATTACTGCCATGGTAAGTATGGCTGCAGGCAGTACAGCCACTGCCACGTTGCAACTGTCAATCATGCAGTGGTGCTTATTTAAATCCCATATGACATATGTAAGTTAATTCATTTTTACATCTCTCTCGCTCTCAGTTGCCGATCTCCTCCCTCTCCCTCCTCCTCCCTCTCCCTCTCCCGTCGTCTGTACAAAGCGGTCTTAGCATGGTGCAGATAAGCCAGGCATAGCCTTGGGCAACAGCTCAAACACAGGTAGGTGAATGGCACTCACATGGTAAGGATTCTCTGGGTTGTATGGCGGCTCCTCTTCCTCGTCTTCTCCAGCCTGTCGTCTGGCCCTCGGCACGGATCTCTTCTTTTGCCCACCTGGGGTGTACAGTTGACAGGATTCATGCAGAATAGCAGCCGTACATGTCAAATGTGTCAGGCTAAGTGTGCTGATCAAGGGTTACCACTGGGATTCCTCATCCTAAAGACTATTGCTATTGACAAAGTGAAGCTAATCCTGCACATGAAACTCGTTTTTTTTCTTTATGTCAATGCCGTCAAGGTTTTTTCCTCTTATGTACGGAAATTAAGGTGCAAGAACAGCATGTTTTGAATTCACTGTTTTCATGATGTCACGAAAACGAATGCATTTACATATATCTGTCTATTCAACTTAGAGCAGTTTGGCCCTAGTTATAAGGTAGTTGTAAGTTATCATGTTATATAATGAATGTTTTAGGCTGGAATCGAGCCCAATCAGGGCAGAGCTCATTTACAAATATCAAGCTTGAAGGCACAGTAACAAGAACATCCTAAATCTAGTGGATATAGAGGGGTGGGAAAATTGTCATGTAAAATGAATTGTTTTTTAGTACCTAAACCTACAAAACCAACATAAGTGGACCTCTGAGATACAAATAAAATATAAGAAAAAAATATAGGATATGGGCGCTTTCATCATTATCGCAATACTGGTCCTGTGTCACAACAGATATTGTCCATATTAGCAACTCTGGGACTAAGCTTGTGTGCTTTAACGGAAAATGAATGAAAATCGACACTATCATGCCTTGTGGTGAACAAAACCGTTCTAAAGCCAATACAGTTGGTCCTACATACAACCACAAAAAACACTGAATCTTTAGAATTAATGGGTCTTTAACATGGATGTTGCTACATGCAAGCTGACATTGCTAAGTAGACTAATTTTCATGCAAATTGGTCATGATTACAAAATGGTGATTCAAGGTGTCTACATTTGCAGTACTGATATCACAGAAGGTTGTAACATGCAAATAAATCTAATCACCATGTTTTACGTTGTTCCAGATGTGCGGATGTTTCGATGGACCACGTTAGTTGTTTCATCCAGCAACAGTAAATTATATGGCTAAAAAAGGTTGCTGGTCTGGCACTGTATCTGCAGGCCTGTTTCTGAACATTTGGAGGCCCTAGGCAACAGCCTTATGCCTCAACCACCCTGATAATTCCCTTTTGAATGCAACAATATTCTTCTGAATGCAAACCTTCTTGAATTAACGCGTGATTCATTTGCTAATACAAGAAAATCTCAGGACCCACTGCTTTTTTAACAATTAATATTAAATATACTGTAATATTAAGTACATTCCCATTGTGGCTTGGGGGCCTTAAGCAATGGTTTATATTGCTTATAGCAAGAAACTAGCACTGGATATCTGTGACTCTCTGTTGTAACCTTGGGACGGCTATATGGCCCCATGAATATATATTGATGCCCTTTACATTATAGGCTGGGATTCTTCAGCAACATGACCCTCTCCTATTGTTTAGGGACAGGTGCTCTAATACAAGTTGTTGATTTTCTCCAGGTGCACAGCATGGCATTACTTTTGGGTGAATGCAGTCAAACACATGCATTGTTTTTTCAGCAGGGCCGTTTTCAAGCAATTAACTTTGTATGCCTAATAGCCTCAGCTCAATTATGCCGCATGATGCAGGCTGATGAAATTTAACACCATTGTCTTGTAATTTGTGTTATGAGCTTGTGACTAGACTGCCCATTAAATATTTATAGGCCCACCATAATGTGGTCAGGCGACCCGGGGGCACTGAAGGGTACAATTAGAATGTCCTGTGATAAGGTGTTCTTGGTTTTCTGTCTTGGGATTATAGATAGACACTGCATGGCTGCAAGCCAAGGGTGTTCATCCCCTAAAAAGGGAAATTAAATATGTAGACAAAAAAAAAAAAAAAACATCAATGACATAGCCATTCTACCGTTGGGGTAGGTGGGGCGCAGCCAGAAGATGGGCAAGTCTCCACAGAGGTCCAGAATTTTAGTGCTGAGGAAACTGCTGTCCTTGAGAGGCTGATCAGCCGCGACCCAGATAAGAGACTCCTCCTCAAACTTGGCAGGCATGATCTCATCCTCCTGAGGGAATCCAAATATACATTTGATTAATTACCCGTTTGTCTCTCTTAGCCAAGGTGTCCCCCCATCTACCCTCCAATGAAAAAAAAACTAATCTGACGTGAGAGACTTGATTTGTTAAGGCTACTGCATTGAAAGGACACCCTGGACAAACTGTAACCACGACTATGTGAACTCACATCCCACAGCAGCGCTGTAGTAGTCTCTAGAGAGTGATTTTCTGGTTTGAAGACTAGGAAAACTAAGAATGTATCTTGAAGGTAGGAGGAACCACGGTTACTTTGGGGTGGCTTTTTTGAATTGTTTTTTATTTCAATTAGCTAGTGAATGCAAAAGGAAGGCAGACAGATAACGTACTGCTACTAAAGATGTATATTTGTAGTAACTGTCTTAGGTTCATTTGTAACAATTGAAAGAACTGATTACTCAAACAAAAGACATGGCTTGCCAGATGTGAAAGACAGCAAGCTAAAAACTAAAGTTGACAAGGCAGCTGCTTGAAGATCTAGAAAACTTCTTTCAGTTTGGATTCTTTTCCCTGGCTAAAATGATAGAACAGGTTTCATGTGTCGATTTTGGGCTGAAAAAAAGATCAAATTTGGGTTTTCTTTATAATTTGTTTGATAAGTTGAGGTAAGAGTATCACTTTTGCTAACTTGGCTGTATATATTTGTAGCTAGGCTAGCAGTCAGGGCTGGCTGTTGGTGTGTTCTATCTGAACTGGGAAATCAGAACTTCTGAGTTCCCAGTAGAAAATTTCAACTGGAAAGCCAGATTTCCAACTCAGCAAGTTGGAGGATCTTCACCAGCACTGACCTCAAAATCCAAGATGGTTGCTCTGTGCAGCAACAGTAGTAAAGGCTGTGGTAAATACTGTTTATTAGCACGTCTCTCTTATTCGTGTCTCATTAAATCAGTCATACACACAATGCTGTCCAACTTCTATTTGTGGACATGTTGTCATGGAGTTTGTAAATGCAAAATACAGCATAAAGCATTATCATTACCTGATATTTCTAATAATGGCCAACAATGGCTACTATGGCTAGAACCTGGTTTTCCAACTTGCTGCACTGGAGCGTGGTCAACTCAGGTGTGATGTCATTCATAGCTCTGACTTCCGACTTCTGAGGTAAATAGAGCACACTATCACACCCAGTAGTTGTATGAAGTATTTGTGCAATGCATGCTGGGTACTGTAGTGAGAGAACATTGATAAGCGAAAAATTGTGACTTCTGTCGACCCGGTGAGGCTGAAGAATAAAATACTGTGCTATGAAATACTGCATAATGTGACAAATAACATATCAAACTCTAGGTTAGGCCAAAATGGCCTGTTGCGTCAGGCTAAACTCAATTAAAGAATGTTAATCCATCTCATCCAAAATGCTAATGATGCAATACATGAAAGCAACTAGCCACCAAACAACTTTATGCAAATGATATCAAGCTAATTGCTGGCCTAGCCTGCATTCATTGTTCGCCACATTAGCAGGTTTGCATGAACCATTCCTTTAAGGAACATTTGACCATCGCCTCAGTGCTGTGCATAATGTTCTTTTCCTGCCGTCTTGAAGGTCCAAAATGGATGTTCCAAGCAGCAATGTAAAGGCAGTGTTAGCTGTTCACAATGAGCGTTTCTCATCCATTTCATACTTTTCCCCACCACCACATGCATAAAGCCCTAAAACGCTGCGAGGCATTGCTGTTGACAGGACCACCCTTATCTGCGCGGCCCAGCACGTCGTCAAAACACACACACACCGCATGAATATTCAAGTGGCCATTTGCATTAAATCGTTTAAAAATGGATCTGCGCATGAAAGAAATTTGCTCGGCAGCAAACAACTTCACAGTCACGGCCGTTATGAAAATGTCGTCTTTAAATGTGTGATGCAAAATGAATGCTGCAGCTGTTAGGTGAGGGGGGCATCAGCACGCTAATGTGGAGATTGGTCTTGGCAGCACTCCCACAGAAAAAGGGTGGGAAAAGAAAGAGAGAGAGAAGGAGAGAGAGAGAAAGAGAGAGGGAGAGAGAGAGAGAGAGAGAGAGAGAGAGAGAGAGAGAGAGAGAGAGAGACTTGAGCTCCCTTTGTAGGGGTCTCCTGAGCTGTGGACTTGTTCGCATTTGAAACCGGATGGAAGCGCCTCAGGCAGAATCACTGCTTGCGGATCCTCTGGCGTACTGTGCCAAAAGCTATAGACGTGTGCACACTCAATCACTCCAATTTGTTCTCATGTCTCTTTTGCCCAGAAAATGTAAAAAAAAAAAAAAAAAAACCTGCATGGAACACAGAGGCATGGAAATCCAAACCCATTACTGGTCCGGTCGTCTCTTGGGGCTGTAGGCTCAATGCTCAAGCTCTCATTCCGGCAAACTGGCTGTTACATGGCTGTTATCTACATATGATACGCAAGGGTGACAGTTGCGATACACATTCATGCTCCTGCTGTCAGTCATAGATGTGACCACAGCTCTGGCAGTTAGATGGCGGTAGTGGTGGGAGGCAGCTCTAAAAACAGAATCCACTGTATGATTTCTCCTGAATTCCATTCCAAGTGGACTCCTCATTGAAATGTAGATGGAAAAGCAGAGGTTTCACCGAGGTGTGCGAGCCTGCTATAGGATATTGATGGGCTGGGGGGGTGGGGGCCCGCACGGTTGTGAGAAATGTGGCAGCTCTACTTACCAAGTCAAACATCAATGACTCCTTGTTTAGAGTCTCCACGTCAGGGAGGTGACCTTTTGCCTGGGTCTTGATGTAGCATTTCTCTCCTCCAGCAAAGCGGATGCCAGTAATTCCCTATGTGAGACAGGGATAGGGACCGTTCAAGACATCTACAGCAGGCCAAATGTCCTTCGTATTTCCGAGATTTCACATTTGGTTTGAAGAAGTGATCTGGTGCTTGAAAACAAGGGCTTCTAAATAGTTCTTTTCTTAGACATATGATTGTAACTTATAATTAGTGTTGTGTCTTTATATTCTGTGAATATCTTTCATCTCATTAAAAAAGTGGTTCTTTAAAGAAATAGTTTTCACAGATGTAGTTGATCATCCAGGACATGGTTAGATTCATCTTCTTTAATTTAGAACTGCAGCCACAATCCTAAAAACACAAGAAGTCATCCAAATAGTCCAAAAACATATCTGTAAAAAAGGCCACTGAACCTTCTTTCAACCTGCTCAAACCACATCCAGATCTTCATTAAAGCCATGCAGACTTGTGGATTTGTTTAAATCTACTGCTCTGTAAATACACCTCTGGCGTTGACTGAAATTGGTGCCTGTAGCAGTGAAGTTTTGCTGATTTTTATAGCTCACATTAAGTCTTGCTGTATCCTTATCCACATCAAGACGTCTGCTGCCCTAATGAAAAGCTGGATGCTGTTTAAACCAGATGATAGAAGTTTTAATGATGTATCTTTGCAGACATGATTTGGGTGAATGCTGACTTCTAGTGCTTGTTAGGTATGTCAGCTTCACATACACAGTTTAGAACTAAAGGAGAAACATTTAGATATGTAATATGTCTTGGATGATTAAGCGTATCTGGAGTTAGTGGAAAACTGTGTACATTTGGAACTATTTGTTTAAAGAACCATTCCCCAGAAGTGTTTTTTTTCTATGGTGAGAAATCCAGAGTTTGGAGTCTTAGAGGTCCAAAGTGTTTGGGCTGATCCAACGGCCACAAAGACAAAACAATGTGCGAATAAAGATGGTAGGTAGGTTTTAAATTGAGTTTTTAAAAATGTACAATCCACTATATTTTGTTACCAAAATACATACCAAAGTACAATCCCTTCCAGAAAAAACACACGAATAAGATGGGTGGTTACTGCATGCTGTACATGTTATATATCACATACATATGAGAAAATGTGCAATTTCATCTCACTTTAAATCTCATATGTACATGTTTACTTGAGAACATGAGGTTTTTGCACCCTTCACATGTAAAATATATGTGACTTTTTGTAAGAGATTTTTAAAGAAAAATGAAAATTAGTATAAAAATATGTTTGTTCTCTTATTTGATGAGAGGGTGGGGTTAGAGTGATTTTCTGGTGGGCCAAATCAAACATCTTTTGACCCACGGGCCACACATTGGGCAGCCCTGTTCCATTGCATTGCTCCAAAGAGACCTTTTCAGCAGGAAAGCTTCCTGCAGTACAGTATATCACATTTCCATAGACACAGTAAAAAAAAAAAAAAAAGTTTACAGTGCAGCAGAAGGCTTACAATTTGGAAATCGTGGACCTCGACAGCTTCGTCGCTTCCACTTCCAGTTGTGAATCTCTCCAAGTTGTTCAAGGTGTCGATCTCCATGGAGCCCTCCTCCATTTTGCCATTGATGCTCATGCTGTAGTGGACATTATACACCTGTACAGGAGGCATGAAGAATGAGGAGAGCAATGTCAGCGTCACACAGCGCTGTAAGCTTTTGGCAAGCTGGGCACTTTTTAGTGGTGCAACAGGTTTTTTTTTTGTTTTTGTTTTTTTTTACTGCCGATTAAATGCAGACTGTAAAGTAAAGTAAAGTAAAGTGGCCCCTTATAGTCACAAGTGAACACACCACAGCACACCACAGCACACAGTGAAATTTTTTCTCTGCATTTAACCCATTCACCAAGTGAAGCAGTGGGCATCCAGTGACAGTGCCTGGGGAGCAGTGTGTGTGGATGGTACCTTGCTCAAGGGAACCTCAGTGGTACCACCACCAGCTGTATGTGCATTTAACGTTATCCTGGATACTGAGTGAGCTTTAAGTATTGCACTTGACAGTAAGGACAATTTTCTTATGGTAATTCTCCACTGAAATTATTCCACGATTGTGCATAATCCACCTCTGGGAAATTCGGAACAAGTGGCTCTGCTCTCATTGGCCCTGCTGAATGAAGTCCAGCCCACATTTTCTTTTCCACAGAAAGGTGTCCTGTTTGTTTTTGCAGTGGGGGGAGGTAGACACATGAAGGGCTCCTTTCACAGAAACCAGGAAAATCACAAAAAAACCCCCAGAAATACAGATGTTTGCTTCTAATATATAACTCTGTACCACTGAAAATATAATCATTTTCCTTTCACAACATTTTAGGGTAGCACTGAACAACCATGGAAGCTTGTGTGAAATATTGAGCAAACCAGCTTTGCCATTTGACCTAACTTCAGTCGGCTCCAAATGGTAGATCAGTAGTTGGCTGTGGAAAGGCTGTGCTATTTTTGTTCAACAAACAGGCTTCGCAAGGAATCTAAACAGTTATTGCTTGTCTTTGGCCTGTTTTTAATGTGACTTTGCTGGAACATTTGAGTTTCCAAAGAAACTCGAACTGCTACACACCTCTCGACCCCTGGGCTTCAGGTAGACCACTAAAGCGGTAGACTGGCTACTTCTGTCAGACCCACCAAGAGCAGCATTACTTTGTGGAAAGAAGGCCGTGGGGTGAAAACACACACATTAACTTGGGTAGGTTGGAAGAGGTCTTTCTTACATGCTTGTCGGCCACATTCCAGAAGTAAAAGGCTCCGATGGCTCCGAACAGCAGCAGCGCGGCTCCGACGGTGAGCGCGGCCACGCCAATCTTCAGTAGACGGGCAGAGCTTGGGGGCTTCACGGTCACGGGCGTGTACGCCTGCACACATTCACACGTTGAACAACTGGAAATGAATACGGCTCACTGATTGCATGAGCATTGAGGGCAATAACTGCCCTCCTGCTCTGCACCCTACTGGCATTTTATTACTCTTGGAATAAACTGATATTCCTTTAAAACACACGTCAGACACTCTCAAATGAACCATACCTCTGGTGGTTCGTCTCACCAGCTCTGCTAAGTGCTCCAGACTACACCAGACCCCTAGACCTGCTGTGATTAACCCAGGCATCTTTACTTACAGGGGGCATGAGCTGCTGCAAGTCCTCAGGTCCGGCCAGGGCAATGGGGATCTTCTCAGAAGTCGCCTCCATGGCTGGATGTGGACTTCTGTCTCGTTGACCACTGCTCTTTTTTCAGGACGGGGGAGGAATGCTGAGTGTGGGTCTGGAGAAGGACGAGTGGTGTTGTGTGGGAGGACCTGTAAGGGTGTAGTGTTACAGTAGGTGAATGGGGGAGACGTGCTCTGGGTTTGTTGCTGTAGACGCTGGAAAACAAAACCGCCCTGTGTGCGTTTAGCTCATCCACAATGTCAGTTAAAGGATCTGCTTTGTGGACGGTAGAGTTTATTCAGCAGAGGGTTTCAGCGGGGGAGAGAGAGAGAGCGGATTATCATTCACTTTTTACTGCCCTCCCTCCTGTCTTCTGCCACCATGTGCCTAACAGAGCGGGAAAGAGAGAGACGGAGGAAGGAAACAGAGAGAGAGAGAGAGAGAGAGAAAGAAAAGAGAATGAAAGATGGATGGTGGCTGAGTGTGTGTGTGTGTGTGTGAGTGTGTGTGTGTGATAGAGAGAGAGTGAGAGAGAGAGAGAAAGAGAAAGAAAGAGAGAGAGAGAGAGAGAGAGAGGATGAGTGTGGGACATAGTAAGATAGTGTGTAAGTGAAGGAGTGTGTGTGTGTGTGTGTGTGTAGGAGAAAGAGAGAGAGAGAGGATGAGTGTGGGTGAGGGACATAGTGAGATAGTGTGTAAGTGAAGGAGTGTGTGTGTGTGTGTGTGTGTGTGTGTTGGTGAGGGACATAGTGAGATAGTGTGTAAGTGAAGGAATGTGTGTGTGTGTGTGTGTGTGTAAGAGGGAGTGAGAGAGAGAGGATGACACGGGGTGAGGGACAGAAAAGTGTAATTGAAGGTGTGTGTGTGTGTGTGTGTAAGAGAGAGAGAGAGGAT
>JBBPCZ010000089.1:20520152-20532973 GCA_037974445.1 Brycinus macrolepidotus | reverse complement strand
GGGACAGTCTCCCTGGAGCAACTTGGGGTTAAGGGTCTTGCTCAGGAACCCAGTGGTGCTATGCTGAAGGTAGGATTTGAACCCATGACCTCTTAGTCCAGAGGCAAGTATTCTACCCGCTAGACCACCACCCCCCAACAGTAATTAGTGTGAATTAAGCATTTTTCAGAGCACTTTTATCTGTGTGTTATACATAACCTCCACTAATACTCAACCTTAATTTGAGTGTTGGCTCTATACTTATACTTATTTTCTGTTGATTTTTACAAATACCTCCATAACAAATAAACAGTCAGCTCTGAAGACTGTACATCCAGTCGTCAGACTAGGTTTAATGGTCTGATGGTTCTTTAAAGACCACAAATGAAGCCATTCAACTAAGAGGTTCTTTATGGAACCGAAAGTGGTTCCTTTTTGGCAGTGCTCCAATAACATTTGGAGTCGTAAGCTTCATCACAGGGAAGGTCGTCCGATTGAAAAGGGCTTTCGGATTCTTTTTGGAATACGCACAGTTGGGGATAATCTCGAGGGCACCCTTGGTGTGCTTAAGTCTCCAGCCTCTGTCTCTGGGAGGAAGGGCAGGCTTTAGATCTTATTCCCTTTCATTTTTTTTCTTGCCTTTACAAAAGGGCCGCCTGAGTTATTTTGGGGAGAATATAGCGCATTCTTAATCTGTTTGGTATGCTAGCAGTAAGCACAAGAAGGGGAGACGATGGGGAGCTACACTATGGAATTTAGCTTCTCTTTCTACGGATGGTTCGTTAATGTTAGCTTTGTAAATTGTTTGAAGCAATGATAGCAAAGTGTTTTGAATATACACTGTATGTTGCAGTCACCAGAGGTGTGTACTAGTTAATTAACTTCACTCGGTTTAAGATACTAGATCAACCATATTTGCTGATCTATTGAAATGAAATATTTTTACATTCTAGCATATTTGGTTTACTCAGATTCACTGTAGACATTCACATTATGTTCCTCGGCGGATTTCATTTCATTCTCTCCTGTTGCTTCAGCTCCGGGGTTCCAATTTACACCTCTCTTATTCAAGCTGTAGCATTTTATTTATACCCTAAAAGGGAAGGATAGTGCTTAACACACTTTGGTTCCTATGCTGATAGATGCTGGATGAATTAAGCAGATACACTGGACTTTTATAGAGTAGCTAGATGCTATACTTTTTATATTGTTTTTTGCTTAGCCGCTTTTATTTCTACTTTAGTTATTATTTCAATCAAGTACTTTTACTTCAGTATAAGGCTGTGGGTAAGGATCCACTTCTGATAGTCTGAGAACTACACTAAACTAGAAGTTGGAACGTTGCTCTGAGGATTTGATTGCATTCAACCACGAGAGCATTAGTGATGCCTGGTACTAATGTTGGATGATTAGATCTGGACCGCAAACGCCACTCCAACTCATGCCAGACCTTCATCACTCCAAAAAACGCAGTTCCACTACTTCACAGCTCAACTGTTGGACGTTTAGTAATGTAGCCTTAACACATTTTGGATGAAAACAATGGGGTTTGATTATCGAAATGCCCAATGAATAATTCATCAGAGGTCTTTTTTGGGATGGGCATCTAGGTAGATATAGCTAAGTGAGCTTTCTCATTAGTTAGGCCTTCAGACACTGGATTAAAGGTTGAAAGTGTCAGATCAAGCAATAATCTAACTTGGAATCCACCATTCATGTTTTGATTTTCAATGTTTCCTGAGAGGAAAAGGTCACTCTAAACCTTCTGGAAGATCTAGATGTGTTATTGACTGTGAATACGAACAATAGTCCAACCAGTGCCAGTGGGATAGGAATTCTACAAATACAACAAGGTAAAATATGTCAATATTTGTCTGTAACAAGCTTCAAATGGAATGACATTCATGGCTTGTATTCTACAAGGTAGCAGTGTTTAAACTAGAATGTCGAAAAATGACGTGCAGTGCTGTTAGCCTAGTGCTAACATACTACTTGAATTCCACTGGGTTGCTAGAAGAAATATAAAAAAATGACACATTTCTTTTTACTTTAAACTCACAAAAGGAACTCACAATAATGAAACTGTTAAACACATTCAGTATGTTGACTTTAGTATAGCTGTTCATTTGTTTCAAGTTTTCTTCAATTAAACCAAATTTTCTAAGGGTAACCATGGTAACCTTTCATGTATGGGCAACTGTTCCAGAGCATCTCATTCTAGTGGCAGTGCCTTCCTATGAAGATTATAAAAAGTGTATACAACTGTAGCCTCCTTCTGGAATCAGTATAATCAAATGAAATATTTTTCCTCTGAGAACAGAACAACTAGGGCACTTTCTGGTAGTGAAATGTTGTGATTCTATGTTGAACTGCTAGTGAGCAATTAGGGGTAAAAAGGGAGGAGTAAAAACCTCCTGCTGTAAAAACAATTTCCACAAAGACGACTGTGCTGAGATAAAACTAGGTGCCTTGATATGTAAAAATGAATAGCTGCTGCCACAGAGGTAGTATCTAAACACAACAGAAACACTAATCAAATTTTACTTACTAGCCATTAAGATGAAAATCCAGTGTAATTCTGGTTTATAAAATTATTTACTTTTCCATCATACAAATATATTCCAAGTTACTGATTAAAGAATATACAGAGTTCAGCTGAGGGCCCTCCAGAACAGACGGAAATGGCATTTTATGAGTATTCAGCAATTAGAAAGACTGAGTACTTTTACTGCAATGAACTTGCTGTATGTTCTAAGGCCCATAATAACAGCTAACATTGTTAACAGTGAACAAAAGCCACTAGAGCTCATGGCCATGCTAACCCATCCTCACTAACTTTCATTCTTTGTTAGCCACATTAGCATTTTTTTCTTAAAGCATTCCTTAAAAGCTGCACACATCTTCCTTCACCAATCAAGCACTGGGTTCACAGATACGTTGTTAAAGAATGATGCGACATATGGCCTGCTGACCTCATGATGAAGCAGTAGTTTTAGTATTGAAGTGAAGCATCTGTTTCCCCATGCTGTCATGCCGCAAAGAAATGATCAGATCAATCTCCAGAGCCCAGAGACCCCAGTAATGGAGAGTGCTACTTTTCATAGCTGAGTGTTCTTGCCATGGAGCAGCACTCTCCATTGCACTCATTATGACCTTTAACAAACCAATTATGCCTTTTCATCCACACAGTGTAAGCTTTCCTAAGAAATGTTTCCAATTAGGCAATGGAGTGTGTGTTCCCGCGCAAACAGTAAGCTTATTAACAGAGGGAGCTTAGAGTGGCCTCGAATTTCCAAAGAAACCTCTAAACTTATTTCTTTTTCTTTACTTGTGAGTCTCGCTACACTTGAACTGCGTGAGCCATAGAGAGCATATTCTATCCTACCTTCTTTATTAGCACATGGAAATACGGCTCAATATGTCTATTCATTGCTTCGTCGGGAGCTATCTCTCTTACTTCTACAAGCTTGTTTGTTTGTTTCCTCAACCTATATCAATTTTTTTTTTTTTTTTACTGAAGCTTTTCTTAGAAGTATTTGACCTCTGCCGGCCGCCTCTCACGAAGCTCTTTCGCCTTCCCACTCTCCAAATGTCAAAAAAATTCCGCCTCTCTCCATCAGTGCTGCGCTTCTGGGCCTTTATTCCTTACACTATGTGATGACCTCCAGTGTCACATCTGTCCTCGTACATATTTTTGTGTCCAGCGCCGACTTATCCAGGCCAAATGCTTTCCGAGTTTCGAAACAGTGTAAACTCAAGTGTCATTTTGAAAGGCCTCATCTGTCAATAACAATTACGCCGAGTTGAAAGCAACAGAAGAAGCGCACGCATAACGTCCCCACGCAGATGGGAATGGGGAGAAAAAAGGATTTGCTTGTGGAATCCAGATCGCTGAATAGTATGAATAGTTCAAGGTTTCTGATTTCATGTTAATGGGCAAATGTTAAAATGTTAAACAGCCAAGTGGAGTAGAGACCTCAGCTGCTGGGGCAAAATCTGTGAATCTTTATTTAACTTTTTTTGTATTCTCTCTCTCTCTCTCTCTCTCTCTCTCTCTCTCTCTCTCGGTCTCTCTCTCTCCTTCTTTCTGTCTTCTATTTATCTTAAAAATAGGGGCGGCAGCTCCTTAGGGGTGTACATCTGTCTGAATGTTGGCTGTAACACTTTACTTGAACCCTGCTACATAACCAAGCCATAAACCTGTCAGGGTAGATGTCCTATGCTGTCAGTTGTCAAAACTGATGCTATGTTTGATGTCATGATGTTAAATTAGCATTTGACATAAACTGAAATCAAACATTATGCCACTTGCTATGACAATAGTAATGGTATCAAGACCATGTTACATTAATGGACATAATCTGCCTTGATAATAGCATATCACATCTGCCATGACATGTTCATAACACAGTTATGTCAATATTATTCAGGGTTTAAGTATAGTGTTATGTTGTTGGGTGTGCTGCAATCGATGACACAGTCATGTGTGCCCTGGAGTCCAGGAGTCCAGGAGACCACAGTTGGTCACACTTTATCTGGGTGTGTACCATCACTCAGCACGGTGCTAACCAATGCAGACGACTCTTACCTAACATCATGGAATTGGCCATTAGCATTCTCCTCCAAGCATGTTGAGCTGTAGCTGTCCAGTGATGTTGCATTAGAAGAATTCTGACTAGATGCAGTGGGAGTGTTCACCCTGTTAGCTTGGTGGTGTTGTGTCATTGGGAGAGACCTACTCAGCAGGTGGAAATTTGAATGACTACATTTAAAAAGTGCATGAATGTAAATAAAAATAAAATAAATAAATGTACCAATAGAAGATGTCATAGAAGAACCACTTTTGGTTCTCCTTCAAGAACTTTTCAATGGGTGGTTCTTTGAAGAGAATAAGATGTATGAGTGTGGAGACCCTTTTTAAAATTTAAAGAACCTCCACACAATGTCAAGGTTCTAAAAAGAACCCTTAAACTGGTATAGAACATTTACATTATGTAAAGTTTCTTCAAAGCTTTGAAACACGCACATATTTTTTCAACATGTTTCTTCAGGGAACAAAAAATGTATCACTCCAAAAATCCTTTGTGGCATCTTTATTTATAATAGTGTCTCTCTCTCTCTCTCTCTCTTTCTCTCTCTGTGTCTCTCTCTATCTTTATGTCTCTGTCTCTCTGTCGCTCCCTATCCCCCTTTCTCTCACTTGACTCCAACATAGGCTCGGACACATTCACACTCACACACATTTACTGACACCCTGCATACACATTCACACGCACTGTTAGAGACACAAGACCGCTCTCTGTCTCTTTCTTTCTCTTTCACTCTCACATGCAGCCCCCCCACCCCGAACATACACACACACACAGTGTGTCCTTGACACAGGCAGTGTGATTCCTGACAGCCTGCCGCACTGTGTGTGCATATGTGTGTGTATGGTCTTGACAGGAGGCTGACTTTAGGTACCCGGCGCAGCAGAAGGCAGGTTTAAATATTAAAACCTAAACTTCAGCCTTGCACTGGGCTTTAAGCAGCAGCTGCCAGAGTACACACACACACAAACACACAAAACACACACACACACACACACACATACATACACACATACACTAAGTATACATGCAAAACCAGTGATGTAATTTAGTCTAAAGTAGCCTGTACTGTGACCAGTTCACAGCATGCAAGACTTACCTAGATACCTAGCTAGAATGTAGCACTGTACCTAAATCACTTAACTAGGTTTCTAAATGCCTATAAATGCCTATAGTGACCAGAAGCCAGCAAATATCCTACCACCTTTGACTGCATGTATGTTGGCTATCTTTGTGGAGAGATGTTCTTGCCAGTTTCACTTCACCTCTCATTGCTCAATTTTCATCACAGTGGGTAGTGCTGTCAGTTCATCGGAAGTGTAAAGTGTCCAGTTGTCACACGTGAACACATCACACCCAGGCACAGAAGACGGAAAATTGCTCTCTGCATTTAACCCATTCACCCAAGTGAAGCAGTGGGCAGCCAGGAACGCAGCGCCCAGAGAGCAGTGTGTGGGGATGGTACGTTGCCTCAGTGGTGCCTCAGTGGTGCCACTAGCAGTCCTGGGATTCCAACCCACAACCTTTCGATCCCAGGGGCAGATCCGTAACCACCAGGCCACCAGCTGCAAGAAGGTCCTGAGTTCAATTCCTGACCAGGGCAACCAAAGGTCCTTTCTGTGTGGTATGTTCTCCCTACGTCTGCTCGGGTTTCTGCCGGAAACTCCAGTTTCCTCCCAAATTCCAAAGTCAGGTGAATTGCCCCAGGTGTGAATGTTTGTTTGTCTGTGTCTGCCCTGTGATAGACTGATGACCTATCCACACTGTTTCTCCGCTTTCAGTCTGTGACCACCCATTACCTTGGTTAAGAATAAACTGCTAGGATAATGAATAAATGAATCTCCATCCTGCTGGTGGAATGGCTACTACAGTTTTAGTAGTGTGATCCAGTCTGAAGTGGTGGGTATAGTCAGGGGGTGATGACCGTGACGACCGTACAGGGATGCCATGCTTAGGTATAATTAAACGGTCGCAAGTCGTGTTTGGCCCGACGCAATGGGCAGATAGATAAAATAGATTTTCAGCGTGAGAAATCGGAGGTATGACGTGAGAGCGTGAGAAGACAGCCAGATGCGACTTGAGAGCTGTGGGTATAGTGAAAAGCTAAGCCAACCACAATTAGCAAGACTAGCCTAGCTAACATACAGAAATGTAATTTAGGAAAACATACAAACATGTAAACCCCCCTGTTGCCAAACAGCCTTTCAAAGGGCAAAACTGGATCTTGAACAGTAGAAGCACTTCTAGCAGTTTCCTAAAGTTTTATCTCCATGTCTGTTCAAAACACAGCTTCAGTGTTGATTCTTCAACTATGCAAATCCTAGCGGTTTTCCAGTGGATATGTAATGTATTTTT
This sequence comes from Brycinus macrolepidotus, assembly GCA_037974445.1. Taxonomy (NCBI): domain Eukaryota; kingdom Metazoa; phylum Chordata; class Actinopteri; order Characiformes; family Alestidae; genus Brycinus; species Brycinus macrolepidotus. The sequence continues at coordinate 20,526,050 of JBBPCZ010000089.1, read as the reverse complement.
CTCTCTCACATACACCTCTGGATACAGCTAGCCCTTGCTTATCTTTGCTCAAGAGCAGAGGGCGGTGTTTCAGCCCACATGCCATGGTGCACTCAGCAGTCTCTCCTTATAAAAGATAGATACGAGAGGTAGCAGCCAGCCCGCTTTGCCCTGATGCCGAAGGTAGCTGAATGACTGAAAGATGTGCTGGAGATGATTGTCTCCTTCATTCAGGATCTATTATTAGAGTTCCTTTCGAAACATATACAAGCTGAAATGTGAGACTGAAGGCTGTATTCAGCGTAGATTTTTAATGACCTTGGGCCACGGTCGGAGGCAACATGTATTTTGCCTCTTGAGAGCTATACCAAACTTGAATCCTGTGATATAAAGACTATGAATCTGTGGGCAGTTACTAAACCTATTGAAGCTATTACTTTTTAATTAATGCTGTCATTACCCATTAAATCAGTCCCAATCCCTGTCCTTGGGACTTAATGCCCTGCACTTTCCCTCCCCTAATCGGACATTCCTGATTCAACTAATCAGATAATTATCAAGCCCTTAGTGTGCTGGGTGACCTACCACAGTTCAGGAGAAGCACAAAAATAGTTAGAAGACAGCATGGGGCTGGGAGCCACAACTAAATTATGCTCATATAGTGCACTGATAAACCCACTGCTGCATTATTTTATGAAATTAATCAATCCAGCCATTCCAGATGCTACAGCGAATATGGGAATGTTATTAATTTAAAGAGGTACAGGGCTGTTATAGCCCTGCTAGATGAACAAAGCAAAGTCATACAAATATGTCCTCTCATCTGTACAGTAAATTTCTCACTGTTTTTAGGCATTTGTGCTTCCCGAAGTTAGAAAAAAATGTCAAGTGTGACCAACCAGCTATATATGCAAGTTAAACTCTTTATGTTTGAAACCTCTAAAAGCCTAATGTTTTATAACCTCAGTGAAAAGCTATTGTCCGTAAAATGTCAGGAGACACAACCACCAACAAATTACTTTTATTCTGACACACTTTTAAGAAACAGTGGACATATTCAAGAGTGGAGTATTTCATGGTTAAAAAAAACCCTTAAGTGACCTTTAGAGTGCAATATCAGTCAGTAGCTCTTTCACAAATATTGAATAAAATGTCCTTTTTGAGTCATAGTTAGGCCTAATTTATTGGAAACAACTGTGTGCATAAACTTGAGTTCAAGGACAAAGCTTTTCTCCAGGTGTCCAAGTAGAAGGACTTGTTTTGGCAAGTTTTCAGTTATGGTAAATAATTCTTTGCTACAAATATTAAGCTGTTCAAATGTAAATGACTATGTAAATAAATACGCTTGACATTTTTGAGGTGTTAAAATGTATTACCCTCTTAAAAAATGAATGCATATCATTATAAAAGCTGTGAAATATATATCACTACTGAATCATGCAGGAACAAAAAGTGCACACTGCATCCTTTTTAATAAGAATTTTTCAAAATGATCATTCTGAAAGTCCTGATTGCCACTGACCCTGAAGCAATCTGGCAACTCTGCTCAAAAGGTATAGGCTACGAACTAATTGGTCCTGAAACAATATTTCAAAACAAGTCACATTTCTCTGTGCAATTGGTTTTGTCTGCAATGTGATAAAACAGCTCAGAATTGTGTGACTTTTTAACTGCTTTTTTTCTGCCGTCCTGGTCCCCAGTTCTGTTTTTATTTATTTATTTTTTGTTCCAGGTCAGTATCAGCTGTGCTCGCCCCTGCAGTGCTCGCCCCTTTTTAATGTAAGTGTTAATGAACGAGCGTGCTTTGCATAAAACAAGGCCGTGTCTCGCTCGGACAGAATGACATAAATTTGTGTATTTATGAGTCATTAGCAGCCGGCTCTGTGTCTGTTTTTCCACCTTATTTATTCTGCTGAAGTCACATGCACTAATTAGTCCCTAGGAGGACCTTGGGGCGATTTCAGCCTCCCACTGATTAAAAAAAACAACAACAACAACAAGTCTGCCTCCACTTTTCACTTTCACCCAGCATGTGTGAGCGAAACAAATACACACATACGCACAGACACACACACACACACACACACACACACACACAAACACACCTACGTCGACACACCATCGTGTACAGAGGCACGGGCCCATGTGACACACCCACACAGCCTTACACAAGCAAGATAACACAAACTAATTGCCTACACACTCAGCCTGTCAGTCTGTCCTTTCTCTCTCTCTCTCTCTCTCTCTCTCTCTTTTACAAACACAGACTCCCTCTCCACCTAGCTCTTTCTCTCTGACAAAAACAGAATCTCTCTCTCTCTCTCTCCATCTCAGGCTACCTCTGTCTTTCATTGTCTCTCTTCCTCACCTGTTTTCACCTTTTCTGTCTTTCCATTTCTATCTCTATCTCCCTTTCTCCATCACTCCCCCTCTTATTTTTCTCTTGCTCTCCCTTTGTCTTTCTTTCTCTCCCACTCTCTCTTCCTTTGTCTTCATTTTTCTTTGTTTCTCTTCCACTTTCTCTCCCTCTTTTTCTCTCTCTCACCCTTATTTCTCTCTCTCTCTCTCCCTCTCTCTGCATGTCTGGCTCCCTCTGTTTTTCTTTGTCTCTCTTCCTCAACCTCTCTTCACCTCTTCTGTCTTTCCCTCCCTATCTTTATCACCCTTGCTCTTTCTCTCTCTCTCTACTTTTCTCTTCCTCTCCCTTTGTCTTCCTTTCCCCCTTGTTTTCTCTCTCCCACTCTCTCATCTTTTGTCATTTTTCTTTCTTTCTCTTCCTGTTCTCTCTTTCCCCTTGTTTTTTATCTCCCTCTTTTTCTCCCTCACTCTAATCCCCCCCTCTGTTCTCCTTCTTTCTTTCTCTTTTCTTACCCTCTTTCTCTTCTCCCCTTTTTCTCTCTACTCCTTCCATTCTCTTTTATGGGATTTTTCTAGATTTTCAGGATTTAGGATTTGTCTCTTATTCCACTAGCTAGGACTTCCCCATTATACAGTACCACCAACACTGGGAGGGTGAAGGTGAAAACATGCTTCCTCCGATTCCCTTAAAGACACTCACAGCATTATTTCGAACTGCCCTTAATGCAACATCATTGGAGGAGAATGCTAATCGCCAGTTCTGTTAACTAACAAATGCCTGCACTGGCTAGCATTGCTTCAGGGAGTGATGGGGAGAGGGAGTGTTGTCCTACCCAGAGACCCCTTTCTTGGACTCCTGGCTACAGAAGGCAGTATTACACCAGGAATCAAAGTTGCGATCTCCCAGTAAGGTCAAAACTTAGATTGTTGCAGAGATGCCACAAAGTAGGTGGCAATGCCTAAACCATATACGTGTTGTGAAGTCACTAGGACCTCTTCCATCTTTGTCAAAGGGAGTGTTTACCTTCTCTCCTTTCATATAACACCTCTCTCATTCTCTCTTTCTGTCCCTTTCCTTTTCTTTCCCTCTCTCTCTCTCTCTTTCTCTGTCTCTCTCTCTGTCTCTCTTTCGCTCCCCTTGGTTCACTTACATGGAAAAGATTCCTCATTCATCATTTTTTTTTCATATCTTCCATTTTCTATTTCTTTCTCGCTCTTTTCTGCCCCTTTGTTACCCTCTCTCAACCGCACATGCATGCACACACAGACACAGTCCATGCAACAGCCCAATACAAGCCAAACCCGTCGCCCCCCCCCCCCAACTCTTTGCTGCATAATGTGTTGACAGGCTGTGCCCCTGCGAGAGCAGAAGGCAAGAGCTCCTCCGGCTTTTCCAGCACACAGCGCCTCCACCTTCACCCCTGAACCCTCTGTCCTCCCCCTCTCCCCCCCACCTCCCCCCCTCTCCCGTTGGGTCCGTGCATAAAGATTAGCTACAAACCCAACTTCAAGCTTACACGCCCTCTCGGCAGAGAAGCCACACTCTCAAGCTCTTTTCCGTCACAACTGCGCCCATAATTAAATCACCAGCGTGCTATTAACTCGCCCTTAATTTGATTTAAAGATTACGAAGTGATACCTCGAGAATATTTTCATGCTCCATTTCAATTCGAATAAGCTTCACGCTAATTTTACAATGTCTCGGTTTTGCTAATCACATTGGCTCCAATGCTAGCCGAGTGAAAAGATGCAGTAAATGTCCCAGTGAAGACCTTGTTTAAAAACATTACCTAAAAAAAGCTGTTTATCGTCTTCACATTTCATTATCTGTAGTATGATATATTTTTTAGAAACTGATAACCATAACTATGCTTAAAAAGACAGGCCGAGAAAATTCTGTCTTATAGAGGCTCCAGGCATAATCTGAAATGGAAGAGTCTATCAAGGCCACTCTTTGCACTTTTTTATAAACCAATAATATCATAGCATGTTTTTCCTCCCCTGATACCACCCCCCCTCTCATCAAATGAAAACATCATTCGTCACTACCTTCACTCTCTTGGATTGTGTGTGTGTGTGTGTGTGTGCATATGTGCTGAGGCTCTAAGAAAGATAAGTTATTTATCAAGGCATGTGTGTGTTTATAAGCATTGTTATAATCGTGTTGTGGGCTGTGCTTGCGTCACAGCGAAGTTACAGTGACTGAAACGTATTAGTGAAGTTTGGTTGTTTGTATTGTAGTGCCTACCTTCTTTCCCTCCCAAACAGTCAGAGGTGTCTCTCCCTTTTTCAGAGTGCCATTACTCTTTAAACCAGCATTTCGCAAACCGTTTATAGTGTAAGGCGCCCTTCGTGGATAATAAGTGCCACCGCATCCCACGTCACCTACAATTCGCAATACCCCACCCTCACATGCAACTTGCTATCATATACCTCCTCATATAAGAGACACAGTGCTATTCTATGACATTACCACTATTTAAGATACAACCAAAGCAGATAATAACTAAGTGCAGATATATTTGAATGCATGCATATGGCAGACACAGTTACACTTTTTTGACTTAAACTTTTTAATCATGTTCCAGATGTAGGCATTAGGAGTCTTGCCCAAGGCACTCTTGAACCAGTTTGCTGCAGTGTTACCCATTACTCTACAACAGCTGCTACAACAGATGCAACTTCTAAAACAACCACTGCTGTAGCAGTTGGTTTCATTGGCATTTATCTTAATGTTCTTCAAGGCAGAGGCATGCACAAAGGATTGTGAGAGACTAAAGGATACTGCAGTAGCTGGCTGGAAAATTGTCTGAATGTGGAATCAGTGACGTAATGGTCTACAAAGGGAGCCCACCTAGACTGCAGTCGTAATTCTGTAAGATACTGAATTTTCTAGAAAAGCTAAGTGTGAAGTTATTCTTCAGTGAGACAATTAATTAAAGTTTCTCTTTGCCACTCTCAAAAAAGCCTCTCAGCCGTTCAAAAGAAAGAGTGAGAGAGAAGATCTCCCCAGCACACACTCAAAGGGTGTGTGTGTGTGTGTGTTTCTTTTTTTTTTTAATCAAGTGGTGAAGAGCATTGAGGGAAAAAGTGGTTCAATTTGGGAAGGAGTTGAAGTCCCCCACCCATCCACCCTCGAGTACCCTCTCTTCCAGAGAATGGACGCCCTTCTCAACGTGACCAAGATCTAATTACATTACTAGCCTAATCGCTAGTGTAGATTGAGTGGCTCTGGCGTTTACAATGAAGAGCTCTCTTTTCTGTTGCCCTCACGCTCTGAAAATTGCCCCATGCGGTTCTTGAGGAACACACACATACACATGCACACACGCACACACACACACACACACACACACACACACACACACAAGCAAATGTGGACACACAACTATCCCCAGTGCATGCTCAGTCACTCCTTCAATCAATCAGTTTCCTTTCACTTAAATTGTAACAGCAAATAAACACGTTTTCATCTGATTACTTAATTTGTTTTAGAATATATTGTGTTAATAAATGTTTCATTCATTTTCACCAAGGTGTCTTGAGTTTTATTCTTATACT
>JBBPCZ010000089.1:20481452-20498575 GCA_037974445.1 Brycinus macrolepidotus | reverse complement strand
ATATATGTATTAGATTGATCGATCGATAGATCTAGTCTATCTATTATTATTATTATTATTATTATTATTATTATTATGTTGCATTTTTCTTTGGTTTTAAAAGAAATGCTGTCCCATACAAAGTTTACGCCCCCCTTGTCAAATGACATGTCTTATTGATTTTCCCAGGAAAAATAAGTACACATCCTCTACAGAGAACACACTTAAGTAAAGCACCTTTCTGCTCATTTTTAAAACTTTTTTTTTTATTATTACTTTAAAACCTTTTAATAACACTTGCACTTTTTATATTAAATACCAGGGGCGCCCCCAAGCTTTTGTATAGGACTGCATTTATCACCATTACCTTCTAATGGTGATTTAAATCAGAGTTACTGAGGCGTTGCTTTGTGTGAGCTGATTATGAGTGTTGGAGTTTGTGACTGATGTGACATCATGATATAAAGCGTGGCTTCAGCTCGTAAATCGATTTCATCATCATCACCATCACCATAATCATCATGACCCACAATAATCCATACATAAGAGTTGGTATTCAGAAACTTTAAGAGAACTTTGTTAAGCATGTAGTTGAATGTTTTTTTAAACTAGTAAGTGCTGACAGGTATGTCCAAAACGTGTGTAAACATAACTGTGATGTTACTCATGTTCATTTGCACATATGTGTCCCACTTTATACCCTCGGCTGTCCCAGTTTAATCTATTTATGCACTTACTGACAGGTTCCTGGAATGAAAGAATAAATAAACAAATAAACAAATAAATAATTGACTGACTGAATGAATGAATGAATAAAATCTCTTACTAGAATTAAGCCACGTGGGCTGCATTTGCTGGTGGCCAGTGGGCTGCATTTGTGCCCAAAGCTAAATAAACACAGTTTGTGCTTCTTTGTGTTGAACAAAATGAGATTTTATTGAAACAAACGAAACTGACCGTTTTGTTCTCCATAAGGAGACAATTTGTAAGGAATAAATGTCACACTTTTGTCTGAGCTAAAAAAAAAAAAAGAGGAGTTTGTGGAGCCTTTTGGTGGTCTTGAGGAATCCCATTGGTGGGTGGGCGCCTAATTAGCATAAGTCGCTTGGCTTAAATCCAGCAGCCGGCGCACCTTCTTCACTCCAGATCAGCAGGAGAGAAAGAGTTACTCCCACTTTAGATGGCCTGTCTCTAGTTTTGCTTACTTTTTTAACCTGTTTTTGAGAAGTTGGGTCAGAGATGGAAGTCAGAAAGAAGTTAGTAAGTTTCAGTCTAGTGGTGGTCTTCGCTTCTTGGGCTGCGAGTGGAACGACCACCAAGTATTACACGTATGAGGAGGACGCGCCCGGGACCCTCATTGGCAACCTTTCAATGGACCTGAGCATAGACCCGTCCGAAGACCCCAGCACGAGCTTCCGCTTCATGCAGGAGGGCAACTCGTCCCTGGTTAGGCTGCGCACGAGCGACGGGGTCCTGACGGTGGGGGAGCGCGTGGACCGCGAGAGCCTGTGCGCGCGCGCCCCGCAGTGCGTCATCGCCACCGACGTGGTCGCGTTCTTCAAGGAAAAGTTCAACCTGATCCACGTCGAGATCCACGTGAGGGACATCAACGACCACGCGCCTCTCTTCCCGCGTGACCAGATGGAGCTCGAGATCTCCGAGGACGTGGCCGTGGGCTCGCGCTTCCCGCTCGAGGCCGCCGGGGACCTGGACGCGGGCAGCAACTACATCCAAAGTTACCAGCTCCTCCACAACGACCACTTCGACATCGAGGTAAGGAGCGGAGAAGATGGCCAGAAGGTCCCCCAGCTTGTGCTGGTGAAATCACTGGACAGGGAGCTCGAAGGTTCTTACACACTTCAGGTCACCGCAAGCGATGGTGGGAGCCCACCCAAGTCCGGGTCAATGGCGGTCCACATCACAGTTCTGGACTCCAACGACAACAGCCCTCAGTTTGAGCATGACACTCTCAAAGTGGAGCTCCACGAGGACGCGCCTGTGGGCTTTCTTCTGCTGCAGGTGCAGGCGATCGACCCTGACCTTGGCGTGAATGGAGAAGTCCACTATGACTTTGGGGAGGATGTCTCAGATGAGATCAGAAGCACCTTTGACGTTGATGCCGTCACCGGAGCTGTGACCGTGAAGTCCACAGTGGATTTTGAGACCAGAACATCCTACGAGCTGCGCATACGGGCCTACGACCTGGGGGCGAACTCCGTCCCATCGACCTGTTCAGTCGTCGTTGACGTCGTGGATGTGAACGACAATGCGCCAGAAATCAAGATCAAGCCAATGACGTCACCCAGTGAAGAGGTGGCCTACATCACCGAGGCAGCGGCCATAGAGAGCTTTGTGGCGCTGGTCAGCACCACAGACAGGGATTCAGGTGCTAATGGTTATGTGCATGTGAGTCTCCACGGACACGAGCACTTCAGACTGCAGCAGGCGTACGGTGACACTTTCATGATCGTCACAATGTCAGCCTTGGACAGAGAGAAGATTCCCGAATACAACCTCACCTTGGTAGCTGAAGACTTCGGCTCTCCACCTTTTAAGACATACATGCAGTACACCATCAGGGTCAGTGACGAGAACGACAACCCCCCGCAGTTCAGCAAGCCTGTTTATGACATTTCAGTGATGGAGAACAAAGCGCCGGGGTCCTACATTGCTTCTTTGGTGGCTCGTGATCCTGACGAGGGGTCCAACGGCAAGGTAACCTACAAGCTCCTCGAAAATGAAGTCGAAGGAGTCCTGCTGAGCTCGTTTCTCTCCGTGGACCCAGCTTCAGGAACTCTGTATGCAGTGAGGTCCCTTGACTATGAGTATGTAAAGCAGATTGAGGTCGCCATTCAAGCAACAGATGAGGGCTCTCCTCCATTGTCAAGCACGGCTCTGGTCAAGGTCAGGGTGGTGGATGAGAACGACAATGCACCTTTCTTCACGCATCCCATTCTCATCAATGGCTCAGCAGATGTGCCTTTGCCTTACAATGCACCAGCTGGTTATGTTGCCCTGAGGGTCAAGGCTCGTGATGCAGACGACGGGACGAACGCTGAACTGTCCTACACTGTAGTGGAAGACCAACAGGTACTGTTTTCCATTAACAAAAACTCTGGTGAGATGGCCTTGAAGCGTGGCCTGCTGTTTGAGTATGGGGACGTGCTGGAAGTCACAGTGGCAGTGAGCGACCGCGGCCGGACGCCTCTGTCTTGCACAGCCACCATCCGCTTTGTGGTGACAGACATGCAGCCACTGGAGGAGCAAGTTGTGGTGGTCCTTGAGGCAAGTGAAGAAAAAAATGAACCTGACTTTGACGCATCCCTCATTGTCATTGTGCTTCTTGGGGTCGGCTGTGCCTCCTTGCTGGTTGCCATCGTGGCAGTGGCCCTGTCGCGCAGGAACGTCCCGAGGGATGGCTCCATCAGCAAAATGGAGCATGGCGCCCCAGGATACTTTAAAAAGACCCCGCTGCCAAGCCATAGCATCGACTCATCCGACTCGGGCAGCTTCTGTGGTGGCAGCACCACCATCACAGAGCAGATTTCCTCCTCGAGAGACGACTCATCTTATTCTTATGAAGAGGGACACAGCAGAGACTCTGACAATAAGGTAATTATCAAACTTATGATAAATGCACTATAACAGTGTTTTCCAACCCTGGTACTTGGCAGGTGTGTGTGTGTGTGTGTGTGTGTGTGTGTGTGTGTATGTGTGTATGTGTGTGTGTGAGTGTGTGTGTGTGTGTGTGTGTGGAGACGCTGTATCACACCAACTTCATCTCAGTAAGGGCTTGTTAGTTTTCTGATTCTGATTTTGACAGTGAGGTTATTAGTTGGAACCAGGGACAACACCTCAGGACCAGAGTTGGGAAATGTTATTTCATTTATTGTTGGAAAGTGAAAGAATGTGTTCTCACTGTTTTTTCCTTCTCTTTAGGTGTTTCAGCCTCTCTTCAATAAGCCCCGTTTTGAGCCTGTTGCCATTTGGCAAGGAGACAGATACACTCTTCAGATGAGGTATGTTATGCTCAGCTCTTTGCATTGTTCTTGAAAACACTGTTGAAATTTGCATGACAATTAGGCATTTGAGTCAGTCTAGATCAGGGGTGCCCACTCTTATCTGCAGTGTGCCTTCAGGTTTTCATTACAGCAATGAAAGAAGCGCACATGATCAACCTTTAAGAGCCAATAAGAGTAGACACCCCTGGTCTTAATGTACTATGCCACTGACCGGAACCTCTTTCCAAAGAACATTTGCAAATTATGGCTCAAATCTGCCTGTGTCTGTCCTCTGGCACAGCTATTATTGGATGCCTCTATGCTCTTCTGATTTTGTCATTCCATTCACAGTGGGATCGGGTCCACTGACCAGACGAGCGTGAAGGACAGTGGGAAAGGAGACAGTGACTTCAACGACAGCGACTCTGACACCAGTGGAGAAGCCAGTCGAAAAATGACCACCTTCAGCCCCCGGCGAGCTAGCAGTGAGTTTTGAAGGCCTTTGGCTCTCATTTTCTGTTTTCTGTGTTGCAAGTGACTTCAGCACTCACTCGAGTTGAATCACATGATTGAAGCCTGGCGTTCATTGAACGCGTTTCAAATGTAATGAACTTAAAGTGTTCTAAACAAATTGTCTTTCCAAACTTAATATCAGGTTCATTCCACCCTGGATTGATGGATGGAGCATGCAGAACCAGAGATCTCCCAGCACACGCTACCAGCACTCACCTGGGCAATGGAGGGTACACTATAGCCTATCGGACACCAGCCTATGGCCACCACCCAGCTCCCATCCACCACGGGCCCGCCTGGAGGGACCACGGTTATAACACGATGCTTCAACGAGCCTCAGAGCAGCTGCCAGGAGCCATGTGTCAAAGGATGGGAGCACTTCCTTCCCCGTCATTTTACTACCATCCTAACGCACAAGCTCAGGTCAGCAGGCAAGCCACGGAACTGATGACAGAGTCGACTTCCACACCTGTAACATCGTTTTGAGGACCAGCCTCACACTTCTCATGCTCATCCTGCATTTCAGACCTAGCAGCTTTGCTATATGTAGCTGTTCTTAATCAACCCTTTAGTCCAGACAGCTTTGTTATGACTCTGGTCTCTATTCTGTATTCTTATGAGATGAAGAAACCAGCAGGCCTAGTATTCTGCTTTTTCTTTTTCTATTTAATCAATGTAAATAACTGCACTGTAAATGAAAGTGTAATAAAGTGTAAATAGCGTTTTATATTTATTGACACCGTATGGATGTCTAATTGTGAATAAAAGGATGAAAATAAATCATTCTGCTGTGTTGTGAGTGATTTGTCTTGTGAAGTGACGTACAGTATAGATGAATGAGGAATTGCCTTGATTCAAATGTGCACACCATTTCCAAATGAATAACATACATCAGCAAAATATCGTTATTGCCAAAAGTAAGCAAAGACAACAGTGTTGTCTGTTTTGGTTACATGAAAATGATTTCAATTTTTGAACAGAATTTACTTCCTTCTTGTGCAATTCAAACCACAAAATACAGAATTACAGGGGGATATTGCAACGGTAGAGGAAAAAGATGCACAAATGTAAAAAATGCGAGCTTCAGAACGTTCACTGGGCTTTGTAGTTAAATGGTATAGATATGTTCTGAAAACGAAAAAAAAGATGTGCTTTTGTATCTTTTGCTATAGGTAAGAGAATCCACTTACATACACTACAGTTTTCAAATGAGTTCAGTAGATGTTAAAATGATATTTTTTCAGTATTTAGTATTTTTCTTTTATCTTCTTTTTTTCTCTGAGGACAACTTTAGGTGATCATCCCCAAGGTTTGTTTGGTTCTCTTTCCAGCGTACAAAATTTGTGTGGTTTTATTTTAAACGACCAATAGCTGTCCTATATTGTGCCTCACTTAAAAGACAAATATGGCTGAAATACATTGCCATAGGCCGGCTAAGTAGGTGTGAGTGAATATGCTGTTTTGTGTGACATCACAAAAACAATTAAAATTAAAACAATGTTCTGGCAGCTTAGTTTCCACATGTGGACTGTATGAACTGGGGAGTGAACGGTGTGCTTGGAAACAGTGTTCAAGTACTACATCACACTCTTTTATTTAAAAAAGACTTGATTTTCCTTCATATTGGCCCTTTAAAGTCAGATATTGCTTAAAACAAAGTTATTCAAGTCAGTCCAGAAAACCTGAGTGTACTGGCAATCCCAAAAAAGTGTGTGAAAGTTTTGTTGTAGACCAAATCCATATCAATTCAAAAAACAGGTTTTCACTGGAGAGCATTGTTAATAAAAATTATTTTATTTTATTGGTTAGGATTTATTGTATTGGTAAGCATTTCTATCAAAGTTGAATTCCACTCTATACAATGAAATGTGTAATCCCAAATAAGAACAGTAGGGGTCCGTATTCTACCCTGAATACATTTATTAGTGACTTTTTTCCCTTTAAAGGCAAATAAAATGTTTTGAGAGTGTATTGAGGATCCAGTTCAGTATAATCCTGGAGTGGCGGGGAATGTTTAGCTATTAATTCTAAATTCCCATTTAATGAATTGACGTGGCCATGTTTTTTTTTTTGTGTCTGTGTGTTTTTATACTCGTGAACACTTGACCACACCCTTGAACAAACGCCAATGAGGCAGGCTACTCATATTTTCACTTTTGTTTGTTTAAAAGTAGGCTCTTTTATCCACGGGTTCACTGTTAAAGAACAGTTGCCCTGGAGTAGAACCACCTTTAAAGCAGAGGTCCCGGGCCGCACAGAAATACATTTTTGAAAAATTATTTTTATTTTATTTACATTACATTCACATTAAAAAACGCATTTATTGAATCATCTTGTCCACATAATTGCGTTGACATCAAATATGTAATAATCAGCTTATATATTATGTACTTTATTGCTTTTTGTTATGCACAACCTCCCCCCCCCCCCCCCCCACCAAGCCCCCCTTTCAGTGGTAAAATTGTCTTGCATTTTTTAGTAATTAAATTGTTTAGCAGCGGTCCGTGGTGCTACACAGGCTGAGGACCACTGGTTTAAACTACAGTAGGGCCTCATGCCAAAGACTACAATTCCCACAATGCACTTCGAACACGCTTTAATTGTTCTCTGTTCCTGTATATACAAAACATCTCAGTGTTGTGGGGTTTCGAGAGAAGTAAACACCAGCCTGAAATCTGAACAGCAGTTTTCTTCAGCTTTTCCTCATCGCTGCCTCTGTGAGGGAGTGAGAGCTGGTCTGTTTGAAAGCTTTTATCCTTTGGACATGGTCCACGAAGAGCTGTTTGCTCGTCTTAACGAGGCTGGGTACAAAAACTGGCTGAAGGCAGGATACTGTCTTCTGAAGGTGAGGGACGGCTTGTGTGGCTTCGCAGAAGATGAAATGAGGACCTTTCACAAGGTCGTGATCAGTAACAACATCGTTTTACAGAGAGGACAAACGTGCAGAAACAGCTGTAGACCAAGGGGTAATCAGGTAAGTTTTTTTATATTGAAAATATAAAGGAGAGGTGAACAACCACACGTTAAAGTAACGTAACAGCTGTTTAACCTGGGGAGTAACCATAGTTACATGTTTACTTCTACTTCTACCCAAGTGCATTAACGCGGAAAGGAATGCACTTGAACTTGTTTATGTTTAGTTCACTGTCAAATACACTATATGGACAAAAGTATTGGGACACACCTGTTTTTCAGGGTTTGAGCTAGGCCCCTTATATCCAGTGATGGGCAATCTTAATGCTTCAGTATATCAAGACATTTTGGACTTTGTGGACACAGTTTGGGGAAGGCCCTTTTCTATTCCAGCATGACTGCCCCAGTGCACAAAACAAGCTCCATAAAGACATGGTTGGATGAGTTCAGTGTGGAAGAAATTGACTAACCCGCACAGAGCCCTGACCTCAACCCCATCTAACACCTTTGGGATGAACTGGAACGGAGATTGTGAGCCAGGCCTTCTCGTTCAACATTAGTGCCTGACCTCATAAATGTTCTACAGAATTAATGGACACAAATTCCCACAGAAACTCTCCAAAATCTTGTGGAAAGCCCTCCAAGAAGAGTGGAAGCTGTTATAGCCTCAAAGGGAGGACCAGCTCCATATTAAAGTCTATGGATTTGAATGCAGTGTCATTAAAGTCATGGTCAGGTGTCCCAATACTTTTTAGTGTGTTTTCCTTCGAATTTCATTCTGTTTTGCTGGTGTCAACATGTGTGCTGCTCTATAACAGGTTAAACCTCTGTCCTTTGAGGTTTAGCATTTTAATTTAGGCCAAAAATACCCACACAGTGAATAGCGAACGGAGAATAGAGAATGGAGACTTGATGTGCTTAGATGTTCTCCTGCAGTTCTAGAAGTTACTACTAATTTAAGTGGACTTTTATGCTTATACTCAAGTTGTTTTTTGAAAAGGGACTTTCCTTTTACCTGAGTCACTTTTTCCTCACCAGAGTAGCAACATCTGTCCTCAAACATGGCTTTAGACTCCTGTGCCCACCTCTTGTGATTGTTCTCTCATCACACTTTGCTTTCTTTTTCAGTTTCAGTCAGCTTGTCCCGTCTGTAATGAGTGGCGGATGGAGATACTGAGGCACCACACAAAGCCGTCTGGTATTATTAACTGGGGAAACTGTAGACCCTGGCTGTGGCCCAATGAATCCTGGGAGGTGGCAAAGGTAGGATGCATAGATTTAAGTAACCTGGTTGCAGGCATTAACACTTTTACTGCATTTATGTCTGAGGAAGTGGCCAAATGGATTGGCCTCGCTGTCCTTTATGGCTGTTTCATTTGGATTTTACATTTCAAAATAACACTCAGTGCTGGAAACACAAGCCCAGTCATTTGCCCAGGTTGCCAAAGATAATAGAATCCCCCTCTGAAGCAGCATTTGGGATAGGTCATTTGGACAGGAAACTGCCCAGACTTGTCTGGCAGCACTTAACATCACACATGTGCTGAATGGAATGGCTGTGATTGCACTGGGTGACATTTTCATGCCACGTGTTTCTAGTATAATTTCATAGAGTAATATTTGTAAGTGGGGTAGTAATGCTGAATTCAAATTGGTTTTTATTTTTTATTTATGGTCCTTGGTTTTTATGTGACATGCAAAGACATATTGACATTAAAATAAAAGTTGATCATGCCGTGTTAATAACAATACTTTCTCTAAATCTTTAAATTTGTAACTTAAACTTGCAACAAAAAAAATGTGAACACTAAAAAAAACAGATAACCTTAGAATAAATGTGGACAAATATTAATGCAGTTAAAATGAACAAGAGTGTCTAGTTTTTGAAAAAGTAGTTGGGGTGAGCTCGTCAGAAGCAGAAACTTTGGTTCCTGACTTCCCCTTTATACCCCAAGTTTAATTAACTATATTCAATATAAAAATACAGAGTCACCTGGTATCTACACACATTGTCCATTTTATCAGCTTCACTTACCCTAGTGGTGCACTTTATAGTTTACAATTACAGATTGTAAAAAGTATTATAAAAAGTAAAAAGTATTAATTTACTTTGTTTGTTTGAGGTACTTGATATTTTGTGAGCTGGTTCTGTATCAGTGTTATTTGTATTTATTCTAAATTAGTGGGGTATTTTAGCAAAAATATGTACTGTTAAGTTAAACAGCTTTTAAATATAATTTTCTTCCAGTTTTTGCACAATACTATATGTATGTGTATGCATTCACCGGCCACTTTATTAGGTACGCTGTTCCACTGCTAATTAACGTAAATACCTAATCGGCCAATCACATGGCAGCAACTGAATGCATTTAGGCATGTAGACATGGTCAAGGCGACCTGCCGAAGTTCAAACCGACCAAATGAAGAAAAAAGATGATTTAAGTGACTTTGAATGTGGCATGGTTGTTAAGTCTGAGTGTAATGGTGTGGGGGATATTTTCTTGGCAAGTTTTGGGCCCCTTAGTACCAACAGAGCATTGTTTAAATGCCGCAGCCTGCCTGAGTATTGTTGCTGACCATGTCCATCCCTTTATGACCGCAAAGTATGGCAAGAAAATCAAGACAGTGAGTTCACTGTACTCAAATGGCCTCCACAGTCACCAGATCTCAGTCCAGTAGAGGACTTTGGGGTGTGGTGGAGTGGGAGATTTGCATCATGGATGTGCAGCTGACAAATGTGCAGTAACTGCTTGACGCTGTCATGTCAATATGGACCAAAATCTCTGAGGAATGTTTCCAGCAGCTTGTTGAATCTGTGCCGCAAAGAATGAAGGCAGTTCTGAAGGCAAAGGGGGGTCCAACCTGATACTAGCAAGTTGCATGTGATAAAGTGGCCAGTGAGTGTATGTACACAGACCAATAGTCAAGTCAAATAGGTTTATTGTCATTTCAATCATATACACATTACACAGTGATAGAGAGGCAGACAGACAGACACACTAGATAGCCCAAACCTGATTGCGTGTTTAAATTCAGCACGCAAAATTATGGTTAAAAAGTTACAAAAATGTGTCCTGTGACATAAAGTGTGTTTACCAATGTTATCTTAAAATTTTCATGTGATTAAGGGATGCAAGTTTGAATGGGTTTAAAGGGTGCAATTCCATTTCATAGGCTTTCATGCCACGGGGACTGGCAGACGTAAACAGAGCAGAGCACTGTGATGCTGCAGCACTGCTTAATCTCCTTCACTTCTGTGACCATTTCAGCTTCATCAACCCAAACCTGGTAACCGAGGTGAGACATCATTATATATTACACTTATTCACAAATGTTGCTAAAAATGCTAAACAACAGAATCCACATTTACATGCCTCAATTCATCTTCCATAAAAAACAAACAAAAAAAACAAAACAAAGGGAAACACATTGCATATGAAGATGTGTAATGCTGCATATATATCTGTTCCTCACAGGTGATTCGCTGCAGAAATGAGCTAATGCACTCATGTGAGATGCAGGTCTCAGATCAGTGGATGGCCCGCTTTCAGAAGAGCATACAGCAGCTCTTGCTACAACTAAGCCATGTCCCTCAAGTGGCTGCAGCAGATCGGCAGATCCAGGAGGTATAAAATGAAGTGATATTGTAAGAACACACACTGTAAAGACTGTAACCTGGTGAACTCTGTGACAACGTGCAGCTTGCAGCATCCATTACAGCCAGTTGAACCTGAAATTACGTGAAGAGCAGAAATGTTATTTGCATAAACCTCTGAAGAAAATGGACCTTTAGAGGACATGTGGCTTCATAATCTTTAGCCACAAAATGTAATCAGATGAACACAATAATAGAAGACAGGCTTTAAGTTAAAGAGTTACTTCAAAACTGAAGCACACAAGGTAAAGAATATATTACTTGCATACCTAATCATCCAACTTTTATTCTAAAGTCATTGGTATTAATAGGATAAATTGTTTCCATTTGGTGCAGTAACAGCCATTAATCTTATGTGAAGACTTAACACTTCAAGTTAGAACATTGCAAGGATTTGTCTGCATTCAGCCACAAGTAGATTATCGAGGTCATGTGCTGGTATTAGATGATAAGTTCTAGATCATAAACTGCACTCCAAATCATCTAAAGGGTATTAGATGGAGCTCTATTGCGTCTCAGCCCAGTGCTGAGGGATTAATACACCTGCAGCGGATGCTGATTATTGGGCATGGTCACTTTAGGCTCATATGTAGCTGCTCCAGAGAGTCCCATTCTATTAGTCAGTGCTTTAACATGGAGACCATACAAGCTTTCTGTACACAAACACTTGTAAGCAATGGGTACACCTTAAAGTAGCCGAATTCACTAAGTAGAAGGGGTGTCTGAAAACTTTTGCACATATGGTGCATATATTAATTTCAAACTCATACTTTTCCCCTCAGATGCTGTCAGTTGACCTGTCAGTGTATGTTCCTGGGGTGGACACTGTGGATGGAGCAGGAATCGAATCTGTCTACCAGTGGGAGGAAGAACTGATAAGGGAAAGTCTCAAGAGTCTGTTAGACGATGATGAAAATGAGGAAAGACTCATACCTGTGGTAAGTGCTACACGAAGGAATATAATAAAAATATTTTAGTGCTGGAAAGTTGGGAAGGAGGGCAATATTAAATCCATGGCCCAAAAAAAATCAATAATCAGTATTAAGATTCAGTGTTAAATGTGTGTTTAAGGAAAAGAACACCACGTATTGCAGATTTCAAAATTCAGTAGCTCATTTTGTGGTCTTTCTCGCAGGATCTGAAGAAAGTTCAGAGTCTCCATGCATTTTTGAGTGCCCATAAGGACCTGGAGGAGCAGTTCAGGACAGAACTTCAGAGAATGGAGGTTTTAGAAGGACAGCTGAAGAGATGCACGAATAATGAGAAAAGGTGACTGTTCCTTCCTCACCCTGTTCTTTGTAGGACAATCCTCGTTGGGGCAGCTTGGTTAAAAAGTGTCAGTGCATGCAAAATGGGAGTTTGTTTGAAGAAAAAAAAAAGTCTGTTTAATTAAACTGTAATAATTTAGTTGTATAACGCCGTATCACAATAAAGATAATAGTGCTCTCTACCCTGCACAAACAGTAATTTCAACATGGGAATAAATTATTTTTGTATTTTATTGCATTTTTCTGCTGAAATTCTCATTACAGCAATGTGTCCAGTTCTGTCTAAATGTATGTTGTATTGTAATGTAAACAGGTTCAAATGAAAATATTCCAGAAAAATGTAATGGTTGTTTTCAAATGACAAAAAAAATAAAAAATAAAATGTACTTTCAATTATAGTAATCCAGTTAAAAGTTAAACGTTGCCTTGTCAGACTGTGTACACAACAATACTGATTATCATTACCGATACAGGTAGTTTTCCACATATAGAAATACATTAGGTTCAATTTTTTCTGTGGAAATTTACTTAAGGTCTATTTGTGTACATTGAATAAAAATGTGCTTGGTCGTCATGACTTCTCTATTGTTAGCAAAACATGTTCCCCTTCCTCCGCGACATCATTCTCATTTACCGCTACAATTTAAGGCCAGTTGCTGTAGAGAGAACTTCTCTTTTTCGGTTATGAGAATTTAGTCTTTCACACCATATACTGACATACTTTTCTTATGAATGATTAATTTAATGTATGTACTAACTGCTTATATTTTGCTTAATGACTTTCGTTGCAGACAGTCAGCAAGAGGCCAAAAAAAAGCTTTGCCAAAGGCTAGGCTGACAAAATTCCGAGAAAAAGTTTACACCAACCCAGAACTGCTGGAAGGGTACAGATGGAAGGAAGGGAAAGAGGTTAGGGACTGAACGGTTTACACCAAGAATAATTCGAAGACATAAGAAGTGAATAACTGTGTTGGAATATACATATGCATGTACACACTATGATATATAATTAAATGCTGGGGTATAAATGCTATAGATGAGTAACTTACAGTTAAGTGAATTCTAACGACACAGATGGTAGTTGGGAGTATGTTATTGCACATGCTAAGACTATTGCACATAAGATATTGCATATAATGATAATGTTTTAGCACCCAATAACCTTGCACATGGTGGAATATTGCACATCGTAGCAAAAAAATGCACCTTGTCATTCACATAATGATAGTTATTAAACCCCGGTAAGAAATTACACAACAAAGAAGCAACACGTTATTGCACAGATTATTGCGTGGATGTGTGACGGGGGAGGAGTTGTAGAGTCTGATGGCGGCGGGAAGGAAGGATTTCCTGTGGCGTTCAGTGGAGCGCTTTATGTGAGTCTGTGGCCAAAAGTACTTCTCAGTTCGTCCACCACACTGTGGACTGGGTGACCAGCGTTGTCCATGATGGACTGAAGTCTAGGCAATGTTCTCCTTTCAGCCACAGGTTCCACATTGTCCCGTTCCTCACCCACCACTGAGCCCGCTTTATTAATCAGTTTGTGAAGTTTCTGTCTCTGCCACTTTCATGCTGCCACCCCAGCACACCACAGCATAGAAAATGGCGCTGGACATTAAAGACTCATAGAACATCCACAACATGGTGTTGCAGACTCTAAAAGATCGGAGTCTACGTAGGAAGTACAGCCTACACAGCCAGAGAGTTCTTTGGTCTTGTTGATGTTGAGCTGCAGCTGATCCAGCTCCCACCAGTCCACCATCCTGTATTCCAAGTCGTCCCCATGCCTGATACATCTGATTATTGCTGAGTCATCCCTCTGTGGCAGCCCTCTGTGTTGTACTGGAAGTCAGATGTGTCCAAGGTGAAGAGGAACGGTGACAGAACTGGTTCCCTGAGGAGCTGCAGTGCTACAGTCAGACTTGCATCCCTGTAGTCAGGTGGTCCATAATCCACGTAACTAAGGGAGCATGAACCTGCATAGCAGACAGCTTGCTCCCCGGCGGGGCTGGCTGAATGGTGTTGAAGGCACTGGAGAAGTCGAAGAGTGTAATCCTCAGGGATGCACTTCACTTGTCAAGATAATAATAATACATTTTATTTATAGGCGCCTTTCTAGCACCCAAGGACACCGTACAAGAAGTTCAAGTAGATGAAAAATAATAAAGAACAAAAAGCAGAAAATAAACAAGCATTAAAAACAGGATAAAACTGGACAATGCAAATAATTTAAAGACAATATGCCAGCTTAAACTCAGGGTTTTGAGTTTGGATTTACAAAATGAGAGAGAACTGATGTTTCTGAGGTCAGGTGGTAAAGATGGCCGTAGGCACGGAGCAGCAGGTAGATGATGGCATCGTCCACTCCGATCTTGTCTTGGTGAACCGAAGGGGATCTTGCGCTGACCTAACCAGGGGGCGGAGGGTGTCCAGGACCAGTCTCTCGAAGACCTTCATGCTGTGTGAGGTTACTGGCCTGTAGTCCGGTGGGGCACTGGGGCGCGCCTTCTTCTGTTCAGGAATCAGACATGATGTTTTCCACAGCACTGGTACTTTCTCGGTACAGAGGTTGAAGATCCTCAGCAGTACTCCACATAGCTGGGAGGCGCACAGCTTGAGTACATGTGGGCTTATGCCATGATGGCCCGGCGCCTTGGCAGGATGGAGTCTGTGTAGTTCTCTCCTCACTTGGTCCTCGGTGATGGTGATGGACGGTCTGTGAATGTCGGAGTCCTCAGTGGCAGGAGGAGAGGAGGTGGAGGCTCTAGCTGGTAAGATGGTGGGAGAAGGAGAGAGGTAGGATGGAGAGCTGCATTTAGGCGTGACACTGACGGAGGAAGCAGGTTAAACTCATTAGCCCTCTTCTCATCACCATCAGTCTCATGGGTGCTCATCTTGAAGCCAGTGATGTTCATCATGCCCCTGCACGCATACCTGCTGTTGTAACATGTTTTAAGTGTTAATCTTGTACAAAGAAAAAATATTAATTTATTAATAATTAATCATACTTGTAATTTTTGTCAACATTTATAGATTAGTCATAATAGATTATCTTATTGTTATTAATAATCATAATGATCCTATGTAGACACTTTTACATTAGTAACACACACACACACACACACATATTATACCCTAATGTTGCTGCCACATCATCGTTTGATAATTTTTCCATAATAAGTGACAGAAAAATCTGGAGATTTCCGCCCTCTAGCGGTGAACAGCGGCTCCTTCAGTCTCCAGACTCCTGTCAGGAACTTCGTGTGTGTGATTTGGGAGCTTCCTTTAAAAAGGTCTCAGCAGCTTCTGTTCATAAAGTTAATGTGTCCCAATAAGTCGGAGGGGGTGTTAGCTTTGAGTTGTGATGGAAATAAAGACCTTTACTGAATGAAGGTAAATAATGTTCAAGTGAAGTTAAAAGTTAATTTAAATGGGACCATCAGCACCTGATATGTAAAAATATATATATATACGCTTTTATGTCCCATATTATGTTTTTAATTATTTTTCCTAATATTCTATGGAGCTCATTTTGTGCCTTTTTTATTCATTTATTTTATTAATATTTTATATTTTCCTTTTTTTTTTGTTTATTTATTAGCATGTCAGATATATTCACAAGTGGAAAAATATGGAGCAGAAGTGTAACACTCGTGTTCGGCCACAAGAGGGCGCCTGAGCCCCCTGAATGAAATCAGACATTACCTTGGAGCGACTTTATTTCTGATAATGTTAATATTTTACAAATAAAAATATAACAATATATTAATGATTAATCCTACATGTACTTTCACACACAATATATTAATCTACTGATTTACACATTTTTATATTACTAACATCTACACACACGCTGTCTTTTGTGAGCTTAAATAAATAAATAAATCAGTCTCATTAATTAGTTCATAAATATTAACGTCTTTAACTAAAGTAATATTAATGATTTCTAGCCAGTGTGATTTTTATACAGATATTTGCAGAAACCCGGTATTGCAGTGACACCAAGACAACTTGGTGAAAATAAATGAAACCTTTAAACACTCAGTCTTCTGTAAGACACAAATAAAACACTCAACACACCCCAGTACATTTATACTGGAAGGAGGACAAACGACTGTTTAGTGAGTGTATGTTTTTTAAAATACATAATAAATATGTTTTCATAAACATGTGTAATAAATGATTTCTTATTCTTATAAATAGCACACATTGTAATAATATAATCAACTTATTGATATATAGTGCATTAATAACACACAAACACACACACACTCACTCATATATTTCATATTATACACTAATATTACTGCCAAATCACTTAAACCTTTTTCTTAGGAAGTGAAAAATCTGCAGATTAGCACGAGTGTATTTCTGTTGAAGATTAGACATGCTAATAAACAAAAATACATACAAACATACATTTAAAGGAAGCTAAAATAATGCTAAAAGTGAAACAGTGAATTAGAATGATGGAGCAAGAGGAGCACCTGCACCAGCTGTTTACCAGTTGTTCTGCGAGACACATGAACAACTCCTTTATATGCTGATTTAAAAATTCAAAATCTAAATACACACATTTATCAGCCAAAACCTCCCTTTGTTTCATTTCAGAGGGATTTATTACAACTTCAGACTCATGAAAATATCAGCTGGCATCCCACAGTTCTTGGTTCTCATAGACTCTTTCTCTGATTAGCCCTGGAGGGACCTGTATTATGACTCTAAATTAATATTAAGACTGAAATTTCTCCTTGGCCCAAGCCCCCGGTGAGCAAGCCCATGGCAACAGTGGCA
>JBBPCZ010000089.1:20452280-20481352 GCA_037974445.1 Brycinus macrolepidotus | reverse complement strand
CCCCCCCCCCCCCCCCCCCCCCCCCCCCCCCCCCCCCCCCCCCCCCCCCCCCCCCCCTCCCCCCCCCCCCCCTCCCCTGTAACGTGATGTGACGCGCGCGCTCTGTGATGTTCTGAGTTGGGGGGTCACCGCAGCAGCAGCAGCAGCAGCAGCGCGGGATGCGTGCTCGTGCTCGTGCGTCTCTCTCGTCGCGCGGCTTTTGACGCCCGCCGCGCGCGTCGCGCGCCCTTAAAGCGCGGAGCGAACGGCGGGGCGCGAGTCCCCCCTCCTCTGCCATGGTCCCTCCGGCTGCTCCGCCGTCGGGTTAGACTCGCGCCGCCGCTCGGACCGCTCGTGCCGGACACGCTCGCGCCCCCGCGCGCCGCCGCCGGATGCCGTTTGGAGAGCGCGGGCCGCGCGGCGCGTCCTCTCCCTGCTGCTCCCCCCAGAGAGGGGTCTGACGGAGAAAGACCGGAGGAACGAGAGGAAGAGGAAGAAGAGGAGGAAGAGGAGGAGGAGGAGGAAGAGGAAGAAGAAGCGGCTCCTCTGTTCTGCTCGAGAGCCGCGCGAGCCGGGCTGTTATGCAAGCGCGAGGCGCCCTCCTCCGCGAGGCTGTGTTCTAGGCTGCTGGGTCGCTCCTCGCCCAGATCGATGTGGTTTCTGTGGAACATTGTCAGCAAAGGATCGCATATGCTGCAGTGTCTTTGTGGCAAGAGTCTTAAGAAAAACAAGAACCCGAGTGGTAAGAACCCACCTCCCGCACACACACACACACACCCCCCAACACAGCACCCCAGCACCCTGCTGCGTGTGGAGCGCGCGCCGGGGATTCATCTGTTTCTCGCGCACAGACGCTGTTGAATGCGGACGCGTTTCATTTTTGTGCAGCAAAAGTGAGAAGAAGGCAGCGCTGCGGTGTGTGTGTGTGTGTCTGTGGTAAACCAGAGAGCATTGCTGGTGTGTGTGTGTGTGTGTGTATGCGTGTGTGAGTGGGGTGGGTTTGTTGGGGAGGGGGATAAGTTATTATGGAGCCGAGGTGCAGCACGAAAAGCCACTCTGCGTAAAGAGAGAGGGAAGAGAGACAGAGAAGAAAGAGAGAGAGAAAGAGAAAGAGAAGAGAGAGAGAGAGTGAAAGAGAAGAAGGAAAGAGAAAGAAACAGAAGAGAGAGAGAGAGAAGAAAGAGAGAGAGAGAGAGAGAGAGAGAGAGATGAGCCCAAAGGGCACACAACTTTCACGTCGGAGCTCCCAATGTGACCCGGGACTGAGACTGCAGAGCTCTTCCTACTCGGCTCGGTCTGTTTCAGAGTGAGCGGGACTTTACTGCAGTGGCACTTCTCCTGCAACACTTTGGGGGGGAGGGGGAGGTCAGTCCAGTTTTGTGTTGGACAGAGGAACAAAGGCATAAATAGACAGATAGGTAGATAGATAGATAGATCGATCGATAGATAGATGCCTAGTATAAGCGTGGCCAGGCCATATATGGCAAGCAGGTGCAGATATAATGGGCCATGTAGTAAAACTTAGTGGCCTGTAGGCCCTCAGGTCAGTGACCGCCGTTTAGAGGCAACAAAAGGCCAAAATACTCATAACTGGTGGATTAATGAGTGAAAACAAACAACAACAAGCAAACAAGTAAGTAAATACATGAGTAAATAATCAAATAAACCCCTTTCAACAGCACGAGACTGTTGCGGAATGCCTTATGTGTAAATAAAAACAAAAAAACAAAAAATAAAACTGCATCTAAAGTAGGCTGATATTTTATTTATGCCACAATTTGAGCAACGCGTTGAGCGTGGCTTTTCTTTTTGTGAGAGTTGTGGGACTTCTAATTGCTAATTACACCGCACTGATTTTGATACATAAATGAACAGTTTTACAAAGAGAAGGAAGAAAAGATGCAGCTGGTGTCTGTGTTCGGCCAGACGGTGCTCAGGTTGGGGGGAGAGGGGGCCTCTTGGCTGCCGTAGTCGCCGCTGTACTGCAGTGTAGTAGATCACACAGCCTGCAGATTGACGCGGGAAAGCGGCTGATTAATGCCCCTCTCTCCGCTGTGTGCAGCCTTCCAAAGTCTTCTAAAAGCTGACAGAAAGACACATGATGCGTTCAGGCGAGCGAGAGAAGAGAAGAGGCTACAGCCGCGCTTGTTGTGCTACCTGTTCAGCTCAGAAAGACCTGCTGCGGCTGTGGAGGCTGTGCTGAAAGACAGGCCCGTGCTTTCCCTGATCCTCCACACGTTCTTTAGGGCCGAAAGTGTGCTCTGATCTCAGTGGTTAATAGGCATTTCCTCTTGCGATGGCCTCTGCAGTGGCGTGGTGCAGTCAGTCTGAAGGTCCGTTTCTGCCTAAAAGTAGGGCTGCAGCATCGCATCCCTCAGCCTCATTACTTGGAATCACAGTTTTATGTGATTATGTTTCCTTCGTCTGTGACCTCTCACTAATGTACCTAAACATGCGTCACAAATACTTCATGCACTTGCATTGCTCAGCCAATCCTTACCGGTGGCCTGTATGATCTGTTAGCTTTAGCATTTCGAATAGCCTGCCCCCCAAAACCCCCCCCAGAGTAGTTGCAGTTTTTCAAAAGTTCCTTCCACTTTCAAGATATGTTTCAGAATAGGATGGGTTCCTAGCCTTAAATCCTAAAAACCATGCTCAGTCTTACTCTAGGGACTACTGTGCGCATCGCTGTGGCACGCGAGTAAGCATGTTTACTGTAGACGTCCGTTAGATGTACCCATAGCTGTGGCTGTTATGTGTTGGATTGATGAATGGCCATCCTGAAAACAGAACAAATTCTTTTGATATGTAAACTGTGTACATACATGCCTAATGGACTGTGTGTGTGTGTGTGTGTGTGTGTGTGTATGTGTGTGCGCCTATGCTTTCATTTACCTTGACTGTTTGTCTGTAAACCTAGCTCCATCTGATGTTTAGCAGTCTTAGGTTCATGTGTATGCATTGTAGAGTCACTCATGGTCCGACAGGTTGTAGTTTCTAATTAAAAGTAAGAGAAAGTGCTGAGTTTTACTTGTTAGTCAAATAGACCGTTGGTGCCATTACAGTGCAGCCGTGGTCATGTTGATATATTCTGTCTCTCAATAGTATTATAAATCTAATTGAAAGGTTCCAGGCACAGCCCTGAAACAACAAGGCCCATAAATTCATTATTGGTCCGCCCACTGATAGTCTGATGCTGGCTGCTGCTATTTCCTGGTTCTACTGAAATGGTCTCTGAGTCAATCTGTGACTGTGAGGCCACATCCACCTGTGGAACCTCCAAGCCCATGGACAGATTGTATACTATTGGTGCCCATTTTCCATGTGGCTTGTAATTGGGCTTTTGAACTTTTGAACAGTGTTTCTTCTTGATTTGTAATAAACAATTCAATGTACACTTTCTTAGACTTCATTCTGGCAAAAGCCTGTCTGTAAAAGGTCTAGTGAGGCCTTCCACATAGACAGTTATTCAGTAGTAGCTTCTGCTTCACATTATGATCTTAATCATCTTTCTTGCTGATGTGACAACAATGGGTTTTCAGTATGTGTGTTGTGAAAATGCTAGCAGGTCGTATGCAATGCCCATAGTCTAGTGTAGCTATTTCCTCAATAGTGACTCTGTCCTAAAAGCTTCTGGTATCATGCCAGACCATTTCCCAGGTCTTTAGAACGCTTGATTCTCTCTGCGTGGCTCCCCTGTGTTTAAACCACTTTAATGGAACTCTAAACAATGTTGACATATTGATGGATTGTTGATGTAAAGACAATCAATATTAACGCCTCCATCACTTTCATTTTCAAAGCTCTTTAACCTTCCACAATGAAATGTGATGTTATATGAGACCATAGTGGTCCGGCTGTTTCAGTTGTAGTAACTTGAGAATCCCAATGGAAATCCTGGCTTTATTCACTCATGGATTTGTATCATATAAGAGATGGAAACTAAAGTGTTCCAGATGTTTGCATGTACATACTGTCTTTATACATCATTTAAATAAATGAATGCTTATGTAGACAATTGCAGGCAATATTTAAAAGGAAGGATGTATGTTTTGATAGGAATTTGTCATGAATTAATCTTGTCACATCACTAGGACTGATCATTTTACCACCTACTAACAGTGTAGATTTAATAACTGTGAATCATCTAACATAATAGACAAACTGTCTTAATGCATCCTAGCATATCCTTTGGTTTCTAAAGGTTTATGAAGTTTAACTGGGCTTTAATTGGCAAGATTGTTCACAACTATTGCTTTACATGTTATTATAGCTTTACATGTAACTGTTTTACTCATCTAGCATTAAAGAGCCCATATCATGAAAGCGTGTAGTATGTAAATGTTGACCATTTTAAAACTTCTGTGTCCATACAGTTCATGTATGTCAAATGAAGGTAAAAATTGTTCAAATGTCTAATAGTCACTGTTTTTGTGATGTCACAAAAACCAACACGTTTTCATACATCTACTTATTCATCCTCCAGCAGGTTAACTTCACCTGTTCATACTTATGTGATAAGGAGTGTTTCATCTTGGACTGGTTCTTTAATAAGGCACTGTACAAAATACGGCACTGTACACAAATACCAGCCAGGGCTGAGCTCCTTTGCATATATCTCTTTTAAAGGCACCGTAACTAAAACAGCCTGTTTAATTTGAAGAGATTAAGAAAGGAATGAATTTGGACTGTTTGTGGTATTGTTTCGTCATAAGTGAACCTGAGGGAAAACAATAAAGTACAAAAAAAAAAATAATACAGGATATGAGCCACCCAAAAGTACCAGAGATCAGTCCAGATGATCTTAACACTGCAAAACATTCGACTGAATCCCGGCCCTGAATGATACTGCACTCACCGTCGCAGCTAGTTTATTCCAGTTTGAGTGGACAGTTTGCGGATGACACGTGGGGGAGGGTGGGGGGTTGCGGAGTATTGTGACGAGTGCTGAATGGTTTATTGACTGGTGTCAAATCTAGGCTGCCTTGACACTACACCAGCTGTAATCAGTCTGAGGTCACGCAAAGAGCTGCAGAGGGCAGCGCTACAGCATTAAAGTCAGGATGGGCTTAAATTAGCATGTAGGCCCAATAACACAGAACGACAATGACCTGGAAAAAAAAAGAAAGAGATTTCTGCATAGTTGCGCAGTGCACATCTATGTTTCCGTTTATGTAGTTCTTTCTTTCCTGTGGAGTAATTCAACATGTTCTTAAACTGACTGAGCAGGTACATCACTGCAAAGCTACTTCATTTTGATAGCAATTTATGTTCATTCCGTTCTCAGTCCTGGACCTGGAGTACAACTGTCCTGCATATTTTGTTCTCTTTGCTCTAACACACCTAGTTCTCCTCAGGAAGGTCTGCTTGAATCAGGTGTGTTGGGAGCAGGGGAAGCTCTAAAATGTGCAGGTCAGTGATATTCCGGGGCGCGGACTCAGGAGCGCTGGTGTAATTTCATTAAATCCATTCATGACTGGCATAAGATGAGCGCAGGTTCAGAGGAACGTCTGTTTATGCTGAGCTTGTTTTCTGCAGGAAAAAATGCAATATTCATGAATTTGAAAGTCCTCAACAGGTCACAGTTGCTTCTTACCGAGCTTTCCACGTTGGAAATGCCATCATAGTTAACTCTTTATTGTCTCTTTAAATGCTAAGGTAAAGTGGCTGTTTCTGCATTTTGATGTTATGTCATGGATTGTTTTGGTCTGCGGTTCTGTACAAGAACAGCAAACGCACAGGAATATACTTCACAGTTGGAAGGCTGTGGGTTTGAATCCCAGGATTTCCAGTGGCACCACTGAAGTTCTCTTGGGCAAAGTACCGTTCCCACACACTGCTCCCCGGGCGCCATTGTTGGCTGCCCACTGCTTCACTCAGGTGATTGGGTTAAGTGCGGAAGACTCCAGCAATTTCCTCTGGGATCATCCAACAATACAGGCAGCACAGAGCTATTTTTATATAGAGATGTGCACAAACATGGTAGCCAACAATTACTTTTTAAGTAATTTATATAAATGAATGCTTACTCGCCCGCTGGCTGATGCTCAGGTTGCGCTTAACGTTCTGGAGCTGAGCTTTTGTCATCCCAATGCGACATTTTGGCTTATTTGGAATCTTTTGGGATGCAGCCCTCTCACATGCCTTACAGATTTATCGATTATGTAATGCAGTGATTTTCAGCTAATCGTATTGGAAGTATAAGAAGATTTATATGAAGGAAGCTGAAATTGAGGGCGGAATTTGCAGCTTTTTCTGCCAGCTACATTTCATATTCATCGATAAGGTGACCAGACATGTTAATAATCTGAATATTCTCAAAGTGACCTGTATGCCACCATGTTTGTTCCGTCATCAATGTGAGTTCTGTGCTCTGGCACAGTTAGTGATCACACTAAACATGTACTGTGTCCAAGTCCAGTAGCCAATCCCACCCCTTCAGACTTTGGGAGTCAATTATGCTTTTGCATGGTACAGATAGCCGAGGGTGAGTCCTAAGACACCATGGATTAGAGGAATTTAGGGGTGTTTTTTATTTTATCAGAATCAGAAAACTTTATTGGTCCCAGAGGAAATTGCTTATGGTCCAACTGCACAGACACACCGAGCCAAGAACACTATAAAATATAAAGTCTAAATAAATCCAAAAAAACTGCAAAAAATACTCTATTTGAAATACACTATGCTATATACATAAATGCTGGGTATAAATACTATAGAGGAGTAACTTACAGTTAAGTGCATTACTAATAACACAAATAGTGGTTAGAAGTCTGTTATTGTATGCAGTAGAGATCAGTAGTATATAAGTAATATTGACATAAGTAGTGATATTTCACCTTCTAAGACTGTTGCACATAATAAGATATCACACATAAAAAAATTATTTAGAGGGGGCAAAGCTTTGTTATTGGCAGACTGGACTGCAGTCAAATTGCAATGGTTTGATGGGTTGATCATGTTGGGTCCTGCGAGACTATCGAAGAAAAAGCCAAAGTCTTTTAATGTATTGGAGATGACACACCAGATGAGGTTAACATAACTTCTGGGAGAAAGTGTGGCAGAGAGAGTTCTGAGATAGTACTAAGTCTAATAGTGCCAAGATAGTAATGAGTGTAGCTGTTTTCAGTGTCTACCAAAATCCATGACGCTAGCAAGAAACACTTTGCTTAGAGAAATCTCATGAAAAAAGTCCTGCAGTAATCTGTACGTTCTTTAAAAAGTTGCCCTGAAGAGCTCTTTGAAGCTTTTGCTTCCTTTTGCTTCCTTAAAGAACCTCACAGTGGATGATCCATTAAAAAAACATTTTCATAAAAGAGGTGTACAACTGTGAAGAATTGTTTCAAAGTTTAAGGAACCTCCACGTAATGTAAAGGTTCTATAATCAATCAAAAAATTTTCCCAACCCATACATCTAACCCAAGAACCATTAATAGGAACCATTATTTGAAAGAGTGTCATGAATTGCTTCTGTAAATGGACCACTGCAGTGTTCTGATTATTTCAGCCGCTGGATGAAACCAGGCCTCTTTTCGCTTGACCATACAGATGAGACTTTGTTGTGTCCTTCCCAAGAGGTCTTCATACTATTACATAAGATTACGGGGTGGGAAATAAGGAGGGAGATGGAAGAGAGGCAAGCAGAAGATCCCGCTGACTCAGCGCTTCATACTCATCAGACTTCGTGGCACTGTGTCAATGCGCTTATCTTTGGACCGTTTCACACCTCCAGTTCCGCTCTCTTCTGCTAGGAAGTGAGTTACCATCTACGTCTTTTTACAAAAATATCCCTCCATTGCACATGCAAATTTTAATTTTAATTGAGATGATTAATATAATAATAAGAATAACAACAACAACAATATCAATAACAATAATAATACTGATATGTATTAATATGTAATATTTTTAGCAATTTTTTTTTTATTATTAAAATGAAAAAGTATCAAATGGGCCCTGTACAAACTGGCAAAAATGAATTAAAAAAATACACTAGAATTTGATATATCCTTAGTATTTCATTCAGTTATTACAGGTGCTTTTCTGTTAAAAATGACCACCTTAAAAGTGAAGTCTACTGTAATGCCGAAGATAAACCTCAGCTGGCGTGACCATAGAGTTGCAGTCTGATTACAGCTGTGTCTTTGTAATTAGGCCAAACTGAAGGGGCTGCATTTGCATTTCGAGGAAATCAGTACTGACGATGTCACAATGTGAACATGAAGATGTCCTTGTTATTGAAACTTGCGCCTCACTTGGTGGGATGCTTGATGGTGTGGCTTCTGGCTCAGCCCATAGAAATCAAGAGCTATCATCATTTTGCTACGCTATTCAAATATAATTGCACAATTATGTCGTTAATTACGTAACGGTTAAGACATAATTATGTTTACCTTTCGTACTCTGTATCACCAGGTTTGGACTAGACTTAAAAATGAGAAAAACAAGGCTCATGTTTTTGCAAAACAGGACCGTACAATTATAACATTTTGTTATTGTTGTGCAGTCCGCAAATTTAATTCATATGAAAATAACACATTTAGAATTTGCACAGAATTTGGTAGAGTTCTTCTGTTTCAGTCAACTGTGAGTGAGAAAAAATTCAGATCAAATTCCACCATGCTTTTGTCGTCGCTGTGATAACTGAGCCTTTTAAGAGATCATGACCAGTTTGAATCACTTGTATATAATTGCTGGGTCACTATTATCCGTAGTTTAACCCAGAGCACACTCCAAATGGCTGGGAACAAAGAGTGCAACAATTACCATTTGCTCTCTTTTGCTACTGCATTAAGATCATACAGTTATATTTAGCTATACATTAGTGGTGGCTGCGAAACCCCGCTGCACCTCACATGTAATTGTGTAATATAGCAACTGGAGCTCACAAACTACTCCTAGCTTGTCAGCGAGAATGTATTTGGCATTGCCAAACAATCATGTTGCTTAAATTTTCCCTGTATAAGCCCATACAAAACCAGCAAGATATGGAATATGCTTCCTTCTGCAGTTTGTGAAGAAACATATCTATAGTATTTACTTCCTACTATTTTTATGCTGAATATTTTTAATTCTATTCCTGTAAAGCACATTGAATGACCTTTGTGTGTGGTAATGGGCAACATAAATAACTTTGACTTGATTTGACTTGACTTTATGCGGAAAATGCATGTTGCTTTGTGAAGTTAACAGAATTTTCTACACCACAACATGTCTCTTAAATGGTCTTCATTACTAGTAGAGGTAGTGCTCTAATGTCAGGGATACTCTTCTATTCAGGAATACTCCAGTGTTTCCTAACCTAGCCTCTAAGTTACAATGACATGAGAGTAATGGAGTGTTCATGTTAAGTGTTGTCATTATAAATCCTAAAAAAGGCAACTTGGACATTTCTTAAGGCTTTTATTTCTGCTACATAGCTGAATTTACTTGCTAGTGAGGTAATTGGTGTAATTTAAGGTTCTCTTGACCTGAGCCAATCGTAACATTGTATCACTCAAACTAATGCTGCTGTAAGGTGCACTAGGATTGTGTGATTACAGAGTAATGCAACATTTATTTGTAGAAGGTAAAAACTACAGTAAAATGAATAAAATGCAGCTATTTTAGCAAATGTAGCATTGATGAAACATTCTACTCCTGTAAAGCACAATAAGTTTGAATTATCATCTAAGAATTGATCTGATGCCGATAAATTATTTGTAAATCGTTATTCCAATTCCATCTTTCCTATTTTAAACCAGTCGTTCATTTTGAGCAGAGTTTGGTGGACCACTAGAGCAGTAGAGCTTTGGTTTCTCCTCCAAGCATGTTGAAGTGCTGAATTGTTCAGAAGTTGCTTCTATTTTTCCAGATTTTTAATCTAGGTGTGGAAAAGACATCAAAATTTGTCTTGATTGTATCTTGGTAGGTACGGCCAGGCTAGCTCTTCTCTTTATTAGAACTTATTTGGGGCTGAAAAATACTGCTTATAATTTCTCACTATAATTAGGAAATGACATTGGGATCAGTCACTCACCTTTTCATTTGGAGTGGATGGGAGACCAAGTTTGTGAGAAAAAAAGCCTTCTGGAAGTCCTATAAATGTCCCTGACTGTGAATATGAGTAGCAGGATAACCAGGTTTTAGTTAATTATTAATGAAAGGCAGCTGTGGTAGCTCTATGGAAGGGGCTGATACTGAAATAAATGAATATGTTGTTACCAAAAACTGTGCACCACTGTTAGTTTCGCACTAACGTGCTACTAGAAATCACATAGGGGTACTAACAGGAATTTAACATTGCTGTAAAGGTTATTTTTAATAGAGTCTTGACATTTATGGCCTGAGCTGAAGGCCAAGCTCTAATAAGCACCCTGAAGTGGTTCACAAAAAAACAATGTTGTACATTTTACAAGCTACTAATTCATTAACATGAGTGTTTGAAATTTTGAATTTTACATAAGAATTTTGGCCACATGAATGTACTAAGACTAATGAATCTCTATTCTAGAAACTTTGCTGAGTATTTACTTATTTAACCCCTAGAAGTTGAAAGTTACTGTTTTTGCTGTGCTACGGCCATTGAATGTAATTCTGTAATTACATATTTAATTGCTTTCTGTTTGCTTAAATGTCAAGCAATGGCAGAAACATGGCAAAATTGTAAACTATGTTTTTATTTATAGTTTTATTTATTTAGCTATTAAAATTAAAAATATGTATCTTCTGCTTATGAACACAAATGTAATGTCAAATGAAAGTTTAAATTCTTGTTTCAATGTGCCCTGAGTGAGTTACAACATGCTTTTATTATCACTAATAATTAACAAAGGGTTGGGACTTCTATGGGTCAAGTATGGGTCCGTATGACCATTATTATTAAGAATTAACTGGCTCAGAGTAGTTGCATCTGGTTGACTGTCCAAACACAAAGCAGAGGTACTGAAGTCAGAACACAAATGTGTTACATGTTTTAATGTAGTGTCTAAGAATGCCTGTGTTTGACAGTGCTATTTTAAGCAGGAACATTTTCAACTACTTGAACAATTGTTTTAATATTTCAAGAAATGTTGTGAACATGTCCCTAGTGTCCCTTGCATAATAATCTAAGATTAGCACATAGCTAATTAATATTTTGGTGATGCTGATAGTTGCCAGGCTTTGGCGCTCCAGAGCTTTTTTGTTTTCTGTACCAAAACCTGGACTGGCAGTTGAACATTTTCCAGATGGAGGCTTTAAGCAGCACCGCTCATTTTTGCTTCACCCCAAAAATGTTCCTCTTCCTAAACTGCAAAACGCTCAAGTCTTTCCTCCTTTCTTTTACCCCAATCTCCCTCCTCCTTGTCCCTGTTTTTGGTGTACTCACCCAACCCCCTCCCCCCCCCCTCCCCAAATAATCTGCAGTCGGCACATGATCAGGGTTTTTCACTGCAACAGAAAGCACCCTTCCTCCTGTGATGATAACAACACAACAATTTGCCGCGTGGCCTATATTTCTGACTGCAGTAATTGCGAGCTCTTGTCTCCCATTGGAAAAGCTCGGTCTCCGAGCGGGTTCGTTGAAATTCCGCCAGCCTGCTTTGATGTATGAAATATACATTTTTTTCTAATGACATGAGGGTGCATCCTTAAATTACTCCCATATATCATTGAAGAAAATCCAAGAAAAAGAATTCCCTCTTGCAAGCAATGTTTTGAGTCGCCCATATTTAACCTGCACTAAGACGCCAGAATAGTTCTTGAAGCTGTGACATAGAGGAACCATGTTTGGTTCACTAAAGAACCTTTCAATAGAGTTTCTTTAGGAAACCATGTTTGGCTCCATAAAGACAGTTTCAATAGAGTGGTTTCAAAGGAGCTTTTTAAAGAACCGCAATACCAAAACCAAAAGTGGTTCTTCTATGGCATTGCTCCGGAGGACCTCTCATGACACCTTTACTTTTAACCCTTAGAACTCAGAGCGTATTAATAAAATCTGATTTCAACAAATGAGAACAGTCTAAAACCGGTGTTTGCTCTTGTGTGTTTTTTTTTTGTTTGTTTCTCAGACCTAAAATAAAAGAAATTTGGACATTTTTGTTCTTTATGGGTATTTGCACGTAACACCATTTTTTTAGAAACCCAGTAGCGGTTATTATTATAACATGTTGTTTAAATGACAATAACTTTGGTTCTACGTGACACAGGAACACCAAACAAAGCTCAGCATGACGTCTGACACCTCCAGCATCAACACAAACCGGGGGAACTTCCATATAAGGAGTTGTTTGGCAGTATGACAACAATTTACCATTTGTTGCGCTTCAGATACAGATCTGTGCCGCTTGTGTTCTGAGAGTTAACCTTTACTTTTACCTTTAAACTGTTGCCACTGAAACTCTTTTTGCAACTTGGTCTCATATTTTTATCTCCCAGTTTACAGCCTCTCCAGCGAGGCAGCAGCTCGTAGCTAACCTCTTCCTATAACGCACAGACTTGATCAGAGATCTCTGTGCGCTCTGGACCTGTCCCTGTGAGTGGAGAAATGTCTTAGTTTAGATTTTTCCACTTTAGTGTGAGTGACTGAGGTCTTCAAAGATCCACTCAAGTCTGTGTCCTGCTGATAGAGTGATAGGCCTCTCAGATGAAAACTGCACTGAAAGGAAGGTGTTTGGAATCGAAGTGCAGCCACAACTGCTGATTACATAGACGTACACGTCTACAGGGGTTTAGCAGGAACATCAACCCCGATGACTTGGACCTGGACTTGTTTCTAGACCTCAAAGGCTGTTTGACAGCAACCTTTCCGCTCTGACGCATATGAGGATGTGTTTCAGTACAACAGGGCAAGTGATAACATCTTACATTTAGGGTGAAATATCTCATGTTCACTGTGAGCTTGTTGTCGGGATATTATGGGAGAATAATATATAAGAATATTTTAAGATTCAAGATTCTTGTTATCTTGTTATATTGTTATATTTTGTTCTATGTTTTGTTATATGTGCATTTTGGATCTACAGCTAAACTTGCTTGTATACTGTAATAATCGTGAGTCACCCCAGCTTGTTTATTTTTCTCTAGGAACGCATTATCTCATTGAAAAGGACTGGCTTAGGGTCCTTTTTCTCAAAACAAAAGCCCACGAGCCAGAATGTTTGTCATTTATATTATTTCTTTTATTTCTTGTGTTCCACAAAAACCCCATAGCCTGTGTTTTCGTTTGTTATTTGGCTTCTAGACAAGTGACCACGGTTCCTTATGCCATAACTGTGGTGCAGAAAGGTGTATTTATAGTCTCGATAGGAAGCAGGGAGGGGAGATTGATTTAAAGAGTGTGCAGGGGGAGGGAAAATCATTGCTGTATGCACAAAGACAAGAGACTGTAATGGACTTTGACAGAATAGTTCAAATAGCAGAAAGACGGATACGCACGGTTCTGGGGAAGGAGGACCCAGGTATGTTAAGATGTTATGTTTAGATGATGAATCCTAAAAGTGACTGTAGTGACTATTATGACTATAATGAGTATTTTATTATGGAACACTTAGATGGTGTAAAAATGTGACAAATCAACTGGTGTGAATCTAACTCTTAACAAATGAAGTTCATAATTTAGTTATGTACCAGAAACATGGTGAGGTGCTAACGTTACATGGCCTTCAACAAAGAAAACTTTTAAAAATGACTTTGATCACTGAAACCATTAATCCTTCGAAAAGTTCCCCTTAACCTCTTTTTTTTGTGAGAAAATTGTATTGGCTTCCATTTCTCACTCGTATGTGCATTTTTGTCCATGTTATTACTAAATAATAAGCTTTGATGTAATTAACCTGAGAGTTTAAGGTTATAAGAAAATACAGCAGCAGCGATACTTCATTTAAACTTTTTTCCTATTTACCCAAATTAGTCCAGTGACGTTTTACACCACTCTGTAAGTGAGCTTACTACTCTGTATCTACTGCGCAGAACTTGGTCTTTTAATAAGATCTGAATTGTGAATGGTGAGGTGTATGTTTTTGCACAAAGAAAATCCATACTGCCCTACAGTTCTCACGTAATGGTATTACTAAGCATCATATCACTGATCAGTCAATATGTTAAACTGAATACTACTGTAAATCGATTCCAGCCATTAAACATTACCGTGTAAATGGTAGGGATTTGAGTGTATGTCGTATAAGTAGGACCTCTGTATTTTTGATCTAATATTTAATTGAAACAAATATACTGCCTGCCTTACTTGTGAATAAAGGCTTGTCAGTGGTTCTGGGTTGGGACATGTGATTCAAGGAAAACCCTTTTACTGGAATCCTCTCTGTTATGTGGAGGTTCTTTAAACTCTTAAAAGGTTCTTCACACTGGTGCATCTCATTTACAATGATGGTTCTTTAAAGAACAAAACAAAAAGTGGAACAAAAGTGTTTTGTGTGAAAAGAGCTCCTTTTGGTACCTTTCTATTTAACCTTTAAAACGCGAGGAGGACGCATCTGTGCATGAAGCGCAACAAATGGTTAATTATCGTCAGATGGCAAAACAACTCCTTATATGAAAGTTCCCCCGGTTTGTGTTGATGCTTGAGGTGTCAGACGTCATGCTGAACTTTGTTTGGTGTTCCTGTGTCACGTAGAACCAAAGTTATTGTAATTTAAAAATGTGGAATAATAATAATAACCGCTAATGGGGTTTTAAAAAGGCGTCACACGCAAATGCCCATAAAGAACAAAAATGTTCAGATTTCTTTTATTTTAGGTCTTAGAATTAAACCGAAAACAACAGAAGATCTTTGAACCGGGAGAACTTTCAGGATAGTCTCCGCCCACAAGAGGGAGGGGAAAACCTGCAGAGCGAGGGGGGGTCCGGAGAGTGAATGAGCAGCAAACCGCGAGCGTGTAGGAGAACAAACACTGGTTTTAGACTGTTTTACACCGTTTATATTTGTTGAAATCAGATTATAATGATACACTCTGAGTTCTAAGGGTTAAAAGTAAAGGTGTCATAAGGGGTTCCTTGAAGCAATGCCACAGAAGAACCACCTTTGGTTCCAAAAATGGTATTGCGGTTCTTGAAAAAGCTTCTTGAAACCACTCTATTGAAAATTTCTTTATGGAACCAAACATGGTTCCCTAAACAAAACTCTATTGAAAGGTTCTTTAGTGAACCAAACATGGTTCCTCTATGCCATTGTTTTAAAGAACCATTCTGGCATCTTAGTGCAGGTTAAATGTGGGCTACTAAGGGTTCTAAGGGTTGAGTGGGGGTTTCTCATCCAAAGAACTAAGCAACTTTTTTGTCACAACCACATTTGGAAAGGACCTGCCAGTGCCTGGTTCTACCACACAAACTCCTGATCAAACCTGAGACCCCCGTTCCTCTCATCACTCCCCACCTCTTGCTCTCATGCACCTACTTACGCCAGCAGTCTGACCTCATCCCTCCCTGTGGAGAGCGATAAGCTGGGCGTCAGGCTCAAGCCCCTCGTCTGCAGTGGCCCTGTTTGAAGTGTGCATGTATGTGACCCCGTGTGTGTGTGTGTGTGTGTGTGTGTGTCTTTGAATCAGGGGTCACAAAGGTGTCCGAGAAATCCATAGCTCTACCTGTCAAACAGGAGGGGAGAATCAAAGTAAAAATATCTCCAGCAGTTTGCAGTGATTCAGAACCAGCACCATTTAACTTACTAAATTAAAGTAAGCAGCTGAGCTGCCATGACTAATGAAATAGTGAAACCGGTAAAATTAAATGAACATTAAAAGGCCCACATCCTCCATTGTTGTCATCATTATTTCTACATTCATGAATCGATTTGTGTGATTTATTATCATCAAAAAAATCATTTTACCATACTGTTTAAACTGGGCCTTTAAGGCTGTTATATGTAAATGACCTTTATTTGGATTGGTTACCCCATGTACCCTGTTAATGATCATTAAAACTTCATTGTGAGTGGGCGGAGCTAAATGGCTGTAGGCTGAATAGGCAGATATATTAATATGCATTGACTTTTTTAATGGAATTATGAAAACAGTGAATTCAAAATGGGCTGTTACTTTGCAGCTAAATTTGCATATTTGCATATAAATTATTTCATATGCAAACTGTATACGTGAACCGAATGTAAAACATAGATTAGTGTTATGTTAATCTAATATTAGAAGTTAGTTCATTAATTTTAAAGCAGCCCGATTTCTGGCACACAAATGGCACACATAAAACTTTGACCCCTTTTAACGACAGACGACAAAGTAGCATGAATCTTCCTCCCCTTTCTAAGAGGTTCTAAATTTGTGGTTGCTGAGACGGTGTCAGGAGATAAAGGAGCTGATGTAATGTCTTCGTCTCACTCCGCTCTGCCACATGGAGAACATCTTGGGTTTTAGAGTGAACAGCAGGTGTCGGAACAAAATGTTTCATCAGATCTTTTTTTTTTTTAACTGTGTGCTTTTGTTAGTAAAGGCACAATATAACATCAAAATGAATCCAGATATAAATACAGTGAAGTTATTAATATGTCGGGTAGAAAAGTACAGTACAGTACAGAAGAACACAGGTTTAGTTCCTGACTTCTCTCTGTGCTGTAACCTCACATCTTCAAAAATGGCAACACCGAAAAACTTACTTAAAAGTTCATTTTCCCAAGAAGTTTTGAATTGTGGACCTTTTGTATTAGCCTCTTCATCATGTCATTTTAACAGAGTAACTTCATAACTCTTCTCAAGATTTTTTTTCTATTTTATTCGTGATAAAATTTGAAAAGATACCTTGTGTGAACATTTCATGGCTTTTGGTGTGATAAAAAGGGTTGTCACAAGGAAGTGCGTTCATTTTATTATAAGTGTGTTCATGGTTATTCTTCTTTAGATTTGGTCCCATCTGCAGTGATGAGTCAGCAGTACTGATATTCAGAGGTTTTAATATATTTTTTATATAATACTGGTGCCATTTGTGAACAAAAAAGTGATTTTGTGGTAGATCTCAAAATCCTCCTCAAAAGCACACATGTCTGTGTAATCCACTCTCACCAAAATCCTATTCAGAAAGAATCCAATGGGATTTGAAGCTGCTGGCTTTGTTAAATTAGTGTGTGTTAAGAAATTTAGCAATGAAATGCTGATTTTTACGTTGTGCAATTCTTCTGAGAATGCGCATACGCAGTTGCTTGAAGTGTAGCACCACTGTGTAGCTGCGTGAGAGCATGTGTGTGTGTGTGTATGTGTTTATTTGTTGTCCCCTAATCCTCTAACAGCACCTGGTTTGCTCACTCAAGCCCACGGTATTCTGTCAGTTTTGCGTTAGGCGTAATCCTCACATAAGCTGTTTTCCCGCAGACTAGATCGTACCCATCCCTCAGCCTTATTTGGTGCCATTTTTTCCATCTGCACAATCAGTCGGAATATCTGATTGTATTGGATTGTATCGGATTGTGAGGGGGGCAACCTTTTTGTCCCCGTCGCCGGTTGTTCCAGGGTGCCGATTGATGCCTTACGTCATAACAAATCATGGATTCGACCGGCTCATGCCGTGAGGTTTTATGATTTAAGCACATGAGTCTAAAAGGATAAAGGGTTTTTTTTTTTTTGCTCTTATCGCGGGTTATTCAAGAGGTAAAATGAGGTGACAGCGCAATAAACTGTTTTTCCCAGCTGAGGTACACCTGATGGAGAGCTATCTAGGCTATGTCAAGTGTGCACTGTGAAGAGCTGCACAGTACAGGGATTCTCAGCATAATTGCTGCTTCTCAGATGGGTATAGTGAGCATTTAACAAAGGCATCACACAGGCCTCTGATACTTGAATCATATTCTGCATTCGTTTTTTCTCCAAATCGCACATGAAGCGATTTATAGCAAAGATTTAAGTGTGTTAAGACCGCGCAGCGAGCGCTGGATACGGCGGAAGGTGGAATAGTCCAGAACCACATGGGACGCTTCTTTGCTATTTACAGTTAGTGTAACATGTCTTGAGGACATTGAACACACACAAGTGAAGGTCGCTGATGCTGAAAATAGCGCGCACGTCCCTCAGGTAGCTACAGCTAGTCCGAGATGAACTGCTGGTATAGTCCTGCACCACTGACAAAAGATAATGAAAACAGGTCCTATCTTCCTCGCTTTGAAACACAAAGGAAGATGCAGAAAAGGTGTTCTTTTGACAAAATATGATAAGGGATATTCTATATTAGCTCCTGTATACAATAAGTCATATTCAGTGGCTTGGTTTTGATCTAACTGTTCCAAATGAAAGAACTAAACTCTTCTACCAAATCACATGCTGTGTGCACCAAACCTGTTTTTTTTTTTCCAGGAATATATCGTATATAATTATTCATTATTCATTAAGTCCAACCATGCATACTTAGAACTGGTCGATTTTTGAGTATGGTGCTGTTAGCCAGTGTTGTCACACAATGCAAAGCAATGCAGAAAAGAGGTGGAATACTCACGGCTAGGAAAAAGGTGTAAATGTGTTTAGAATATGACAATTTGTCCTGTAAAATAAATTTGTTTTGCTGATTTTTTAAGTGTATTTATTGGCTTTACCAATAAACGCACATTGCTATTCAGTTTGATCACTGTGTGTTCAAAACTTTGTAGACCTGCTCATTCTGCATTTTTTTCTAATATCAAGGCTATTAATGGAGAGTTTGACTCCACTTTGGTGCAGTAACAGACTTTACTCTTATGGGAAAGCTTTACAGTAGATGTTGGAATGTTGCTGTTTGCATTCAGAAATGAGAGCATTAGTGAGGTCAGGTACTGATGTTGGACGAACGGTTCTGGATCTTCAGTACTCCAGCTCACTAACTCAGTTCCACATGCTCCACAGTCCAGCGCTGGGGGGCTTTATATGCCTCTAGCCAAGGGTGTAGAATTGTGGAGGGATGGTAAGAACACGTCCCTACCAATATCCAGTGACTACTGAATTGTCATTACCTCTAATTTTAAACAAAAAATTCTAATAAAACCTTTGATTTCTGTCGGTGTTTGGAACACAGACTGTTACCAGTTCTGTTTCTCTACTGCGAGTTCCGCCTTCCTAACCCAGTATCCTTATAGGATTGGCTGTGCTGTTTCGTGCTAACGTGTGATTGGCTGAAGCTCTGTCTGGCTTTAAGAAGCTCAGTGCAGTAGTTGTGTGGATGTAGGCAAGAAAGAGGACGAGTTTATACCAACAATTCTGTGCTCAAAAATATGGAACACATCGTGTTCAGTAAGAGACTGGTGTTGCACGATATCCCATCCTTGTATATATGTGGATATAGTTAACAGTATTTTTTATGTTTAGATGGAACTACAATTTTCGAGATCTTTGGATTGAAAAGGTACCAGTACCTTCCTTAAAATGTGAACTTCAAGGTTCCAGTCAAGTGACAAATTAAAATAAAGAATTTCTTGTGTTCTATGATTACTGTAATTTGTTATTGGTTACATGGACAACAGTACCAGCCTGTAGGTGCGCCCCACATATGTACTATGTACATGTACTTTGATGTTAATGTATGAAAGACGTTAGTAGTTGCTCTATGACTGGAGTGAAGTCACAAAATCAAACCTCCGCCCTTACCTCTAGCTGACTAGAGAAC
The DNA here is from genome assembly GCA_037974445.1 of Brycinus macrolepidotus. Classification (NCBI taxonomy): domain Eukaryota; kingdom Metazoa; phylum Chordata; class Actinopteri; order Characiformes; family Alestidae; genus Brycinus; species Brycinus macrolepidotus. The sequence goes on along the minus strand of JBBPCZ010000089.1, from coordinate 20,461,834 downwards.
TAGAGAATAGTTCATGATAACCAAAAATAAATAAGTATATGACCGTTTCAATTCAAGGTATGACATAGCAAAGTCATTTCATCTCTTCCTGTTAGAAGTATGGCACTGTATGTTAATATTTTGTGTACATTCCTTATTAAAATTTGTAAACAGCATACACCTTAACACAGTCAGAACCAACAGAAGATGTCTAACCAAGGTTCTACTTTGTCTTTTTTATTTTTTATTTTTATTCTTTTATTTGTCTCTTTTATTTATCCACCCATCTATCTGTCTGTCTATCTGTAAGTCCAGTCATTTGAGTGTATCTCTTTTCCCTTTGACAGCAAACCCCACCTGTCCCAAGAGTCGCCTCCACTGGCCCCAAAACTAAGTGCTCAGGAAAACTTGATCTTATGCGACAGTCGCAAGCCGGGCATTTAGGAGCCAAATACCTGTTGCCAGATCCAAAGGACCTCTAGGTGACCTCCCTGAGGCTGTCCCTCATGCTGGCGAATGGAAAAAAAATCACAAGCAAACCCATCATTAGAAGATATAGGCCTTACTCGTTTTTTTATTGCTATATTTGTGTCTCTTAAAAGCAAGTATGGACAATTTTGTTCTTTTTTGGCTGTAATTTACACACTCACCCGTGCACCTCTTTCAAACTGTGTGCGATGTTGGATGCTGGAGTGAGTGGGCAGAGCTCTGGACGATGTTCAGATGTGCAGATCAATGTCTGTTGGCCACAGGCCGGCCAGCATCCTGCCTCAGCAGACCAGTAATAGAATAAGCATCGACAGTCAGGCTGCATCCCTGGCACCAAGCCAGAGAGAACTGTATTAGTGATGGAGCGCGAGAAGGAGGGGGGCGAGAGAGGGAGAGAACAAGAAAATGATTCGATTACTCTCATGGCTAGTCAGGTTGAAGCAGTGTGACTACAGGTTCAGCCTGAAAGGTGTGCTTCTATATTAATCAAACTTTTGTGTGAGCTTTATGTTAGTGTCTGTTGGCCTAGTCCTCAAAGGCCGACATTTCTCCACTGTTTGATTAAGGCATTAGCAGACTTTGCTTTTCTCATTGCTCACAGTTGACCTCTCTGCGTTTTGCCATCAAATGTGTACAGAACATCCTCAAAATTCACATTCAGCCGACTACAATGTTCTAGAGCGTTCAGTTTTGGTCCTTTTCTTTTTGTACTCAACCTGAGCCAACATCCATTTGCCATGCCACCACAACCGATTTCTAATTGTTTTTTTTTTCTGTTTTTTTTCCCCCAACCTAAAGGACTCCATATCCTACAGTTAATTTTCCCTCTGATGTCTATTATAATGTCTTTATATGTACCATAAACATAGTATTTTTTCCATTAGAATTAAGAGAGCACACTGTTTTTTTGTTACTGTGCCTTTAAGACTGATATGTGTAAATGGTCTGTTGGGATTGGCTGTCCTGCATTGACTGTCCTCATTCAAAAAGCAGTCCTGACTGAAACACTCCTTATAGCTTCACTGTGAATGTGTGGAAATAAACTTTTGTAAGATGAATGGACAGATATATTTAAATGCACTGGTAGTTTAGCAGCTTAGTTTTTATATATGAACTGCATGTACTGAGAAACAAATGATACATTCAGTAACAGTGTTCAATCAATCAATCTCATTTTATTCACAATAAAGTAAGTATACTGTGATGCATTACAGGTAGCAGTGAAGCTGTACACCTTAACTATGTACTGTAGAACGTACCAGAGCTATGAAATGATGCATTTGTGAGTACAGGACGACACTGCATGTCATTTGCAGGTATCTTAGGTGTTTCTTTTTGCAGTTCAGTTGAGGTGGTAATCCTGGGGGGGCAAACTTTATAATCTTGGTAAGCTTTTATGAAGTTTCACCACTGTGTATTCAGTGCTTCTGTGAGAATAAAATGTTGACAGGTGTCATGCTAAGTGCTTTATGCTCGCATCTGTTGGTTTAGTTCTCAAAAGGTCAACAGTTTTCTATTGCTTTTTACTGTAGTGTTCACAGTTTGCAAGCATTTGTGATTCAATTTGTGCTTCAGCTGAAGTGAGGATCCCGTACTTTCCTCACATCTAGCTTTACTCACTTTTCCTCCAGCGTAGCACACATGATCAGGTATGACTCAGTATGTATAACATATATATGATAACTAATGTTGGTAATTGTTGGCCTGATTCTCAAAAGGTCAACCTTTCTGTTTGTTTACCCAGTTGTTGCTTATACTCTGTGTTCCATCCATATGCAAGTATATAATTACATAATGATTGCATAGCGAATTCCTCAATTAATTATATTTACACTTAATTTACTCTGACAGCAAAATTGTGCAAGAAAGAGTTGCGCAATGCCATAGAAAAACCATTTGCCTCCCTAAAGAAGCAATTTGAAGAGATTTGTGAGTGTAAAGTTTCAAAGAACCATCAAATATTGAAAAGCCATCCGTTTAATGGTTCTTCCAAGAACCTTTAGGTCACAAGGAGGTTGTTTAGACATTAAATGTTCTTCACATTCACACGTCTCAGTTATAAAACCAGTTCTCCAACTTTTTTTTTTTTTTTTAAATGGTTCTTTAAAAACAGTTGGTATCTTTATTTGAAATTAAAATTATAATACAATATCTCTTTATCTACCTACGAACACCAATATGGCATCGACTGAATGTTTTGATTTTGCACTTCAGGCAGATTTCCACCACTTGTTTCAAGTACACTCTAATTTGCATAATTATGATGTTTGTGACTTGTAAGTGTTAAATCATCGGTGGTTTTTGATGGTGTTGTTCACACATGCGTGCATCACAGCTGATTCTTTTTTGTGGTTCAGTTGAGTCGGTCACCCTGAGGGAGTTCAACTTTATGAAGTCAGATCTGGCTTCTTACTCTATCATTTTACTCATTTTACTTACCTCACTCTTCTTCTCGTTCCCTCCGACTGTGTGTCCAGTGGGACTCAAATTTACAGCCCCATGCGAGCCCAAGGTAATGATGGGAGCACCAGACTGGCCTTTTGTAGCCTAATTAAAACCCAGCCATTTGGGAGTCTCTCTCTCTCTCTCTCTCTCTCTCTCACTCTCTCTCTCTCTCTCTCTCTCTCTCTCTCTCTCTCTCATGTACTTTCTGAATGTCAGTGCTCAGCTCTTGAGCTCTTGACACCCATTCTGCGCCGTTTATTGTATCAGAAACCTTTTATGAATGACTGCGCATCATGAAGCTTCAGGAGATGAATGGACAGTGTAGAGTTATTGATGGGCTCCCATCCGTTTGAGGAAGGGTGGAAGGATGAAGGATAGAGGCGCAGTGGACGGCATCGGCAGTAGAAATGTCCCGGCGGCCACAGTGATTTATATAGCAGTGTGACGGGGCTGAATGATGGGAGAATGGGAGTGGTGCGGGGAGGGGGATATTTATGAGTGGTAGTAATGATGAGGTATTAACTGTGGAGATCTGAGACTCTGGGGGGTCAAAAATACATTCGGTCATCTATTTTTGATCAAATGTCATAATCACTTATTAAAAAACACAGTGAAAATACACACATCTGAGTATTTGAACAGTAAAAGAGGAGAAACATGTAAATGTGTTACATAAAATATCAACTTGCAGAAATGCTTGTTGTAACATGCTCAGATTCTGAAACAAGTGGTGTTATTTACATATGACATATACACACCCAACACACACACACACACACACACACACAGTGATGACTGACAAGCAGACAGTGAGCGTGATTCCTCTGAGTCCTGATCTAACCTTTTGGGAGTGCTAGATGGAAATCTGGTGTCTCCATGTTTTGTCAGTTTTGTTTTATTTCATAAAGCAACGCTATAAGGTAATTATTAGCCTGTAAAATGAGACAGACCATACAAATCTTGGCATGATGGGATACTAAATACTCGCAAATTTCTGACCATATATAAAGACAACATTTTTTTTACCTTCTGTAAAGCATAATGTTTCCCTCCCGACAATGACAATGTATCACAGTTACAGGTAATTCCCTGACTGTCCTAACCAATGGTATTCAGTTGTCATACAGTTGTTAGAACAGGGCCCACTTAGGGGAGGGGTGGTGCACTTTATAGTGTCTTTATGGGAGAACTGAGGGGGTTTTATCAATGCAGAATGTGCCGATATAAGCAGCCATTGGGGGGCTCTTTTCCCAGATTGTTTTAGGTGGGCCCCAAAGATTTGCCTGGTTTTCCACTGGGTGTTGATTTTATAGGGCCAAAAGGTTACATGGCTTGCCATGAGTGGTTCAGTTTTAACAAGGCTTGATAACACATGGTACCTTTTTATTTTTAATTTGCAAGTGAGCTAGACTGAGCCTGGTATGTTCGTGGATATCTTTGCATGGGGTCTCCAGAGACTGAGCAATGTGGCTGAGAACATGGATCTGTGAGCATCGCCATCATGGATGAGCGAACAAAACCATTTGAAAGTTCCTCAGTACGACATGAACGGAGCTCTTTAATTTGACTTCTGGGAGGCCACACACTAGCAGGGGTATAAAAAGGTACTTATATTTAAACAGGGCTGGTATACTTATATAACAAATAATCACGTAGAGCCATACGTCAGGAATGTACCAAATTATTCTCACCTATCATTTTACCAAGTGCTCGTTGGAAGAGGATGGGATGTGTCAGTGTCACTGGTCAACCAGCTGTAGTTTAGCAACCTGTAACCACATCAAACTGTCAAAGCATTGCAGATTTCAGTTCCGATCAGGGATTAAATTCAACAATATTACCACAAAATACTGTGTAATATCCCGACCACTGTTTTCTCAGATAACAATAAAATTATATACATGTATTTCTCCATCTCAGTAGTGAAGGGTCAGTTCATATAAATGATCAGAGTTTTTGCAGGGATTATCTGGGTAGTAGCTTTGGTATAATGTGCTGTATTTGAAAGCAGGTTGTTGGAGTGAATGTGCAGATACTTGTTTGGAGTGTGATCTGTGTACTGACTCATGCATCGCAAATCTTGCAGGACTGAAGCTGGTGTTGCTTAGATATACATAATTAGCCTGTTCAAGTGTTGTGTGGCAAAGTGTGAGTGTGGTGGTGTTACAATATTTAATTTATCTGTATGGACAGGGCACTGATTTTTATGTATTGTTACTTATTGGTTGTGATGAGCAAATCTGATATCACAATTTTGTTTTGCCCAATTAAATAGTAAATAATAATCATATGAATATGACCAAGTATATACAAGTTAAAAGTAAATGTGGTAATAAACAAATAAAAGTTCTCTTTTTTGGTGATGTGATGACTAGTGATCCTCAAACAAAGACAAATGAATTGGAAAGGCAGTTTATTTTACACTGATATGAGTTTAGTTGGATGTTTTAATATATAGAATGACAGTGTGCCCCTCTGCCACACCTGATTTAGCTAACTGATTGTTAACTGTCTTAAATTTTTTATTTTGGTGAAAGAACCCATCGAGACTTATGAAAGATACTGGACTGTATGCTGCAACACAAAAAAACAACTTTTACATTATTTGGAGTCCTTACTAAAAGCTTGGGGCAGATATTTGGCTCAAGCAACGTACCAGCCTTCCAACACATCATACCATATAGAACTGCTGAACATGTCTATGCTTTGTTAATAAGAATTCTTTCCCAACTCAGTTTGAATGCAGGAAAATTTGCACCAACAGTAGTGACTCTCGGCTGGATTTCCCAAAACATGTTAACACAAAGATCATTGTTAAATGGTAGAGTGAGCATCATGTTAAACATTCTCTCTACCAGTTAAGGTGTTCTTGATGCTGCAGTTTTTGTGAAACCGTGCATTGATTAGGAAACGCTAATAGCCCCCCATTGGTAGTAAACATGCTATAGAAATAGACCTTTCTTGACACAATTTTGAGGGCCACTGGTAATGACAGGTCGACTCTCTACTTTCATAATTGCCAGTCAGCTTGATTAACAGTGAGCTGCTAGCAGCTGAACTCATCTCTGGTAATGCAGCAGCACTTGACACCGTGGCTTTTTCATCGGCGAAACTGGATTATTATTATCATTCAGGTTAGTATCATCACCTGCACTGTGCAGGAGAATTAATTAGCAGTTTTTTTTTTCTCTACTCTATGTAATTGTCAAAGCTGAAAATAGAACTTGGTCACTATCCAAACACACACCCTGATATCTCATGCAACCATTTTCTATGGATGGCTATTTTTCTTTCTTCCTTCCCCACGCTTGCTATGCATGAAGTGGGGCCTTTGTTCTCCCAAGAGCGTGGATGACACATTTGGAGATAATCTGTGCATACCGCTGAAGATTTGTCCCCGTCTGGAAACGAATAAACTCAAGATTAGCTCCTGTACTACTGTGAATCGCCAGCCATGGGTTTGATGGCTCCCCTTTGACTCCTTACATTGGCTGTTCAGACACATAAGGATTGTAGCTAATCTTGATTTTATTCTTCCCCAAATAGCTGATGATTTGTCCCTGCTTGGGAAAGAATAAAAACAAAATTAGCCACGGTCCTTGTGTCCGAACCGGCTAGCCTGAACTGCTAAGCCGTGTGTTTTGATGGATCCCCTTTGGCTCCGAGCATTAGTTATTTGTAGCTACTCATGAGGCCAAGAAATGAACTGCTGAAATATTTATCAGCCAACCACTGTGCCATGGCAATAGCTGTATATGTTCTTTCTTTCTCTCAGACGCTCACTCAGAAGGAAGTACGCATGTAGGCACAGACTCTACTGTGATACTCTCGAGGGCTTTGAAGTTCTGAAAGGAAGAAAGAAAGAAAGAAAGAAAGAAAGAAAGAAAGAAAGAAAGAAAAAGGAACAAAGAAGGAGAGAAATAAATAAATACATAAAGAAAAAAAGAAAGAAAGAAAAAGAAAGAAAGAATGAGAAAATGAAGCATACTCCTATTTTGTTGTATTTTTGTGTTTAACATAATAGAAAATAATATAGCTATGGATATACAATCTTTTTTAAATTCTGCTACCATATATATTCTCATAGCCTACAGTCTTGAAAGATACAGTCTGAAAATATATTCTGGTGTGATCATATCAGCACTTTTATCACTAATGGGATCAATTTCATCAAAACATGTTTTTTGGAGTACATCACCAGCACGCCTAGAACGGAACAACAGTATGAATTATAAAAAGACAGATTTAAATAATTTATATAGACACTGTGAACTGGGGTTCAGCCCCCACCTAACCAAGCTTGCCATGTTACAACAACAGTCCTTGATTAAGACTCCTTACACTATATTTGCTGTCTGTATACACATGCCTCGAACATCAGTTCATATCTGTACTATGACTGAAGTGTAAGTCACTCTGGATAAGCTGGAAAAGCATTTGCCAAATGCCATGAATGTGAACCAGTCCTTTCCTATATGCATTTCGACAAGGGGAGGCACAGGAGAGGGGAGGGTTTTTTGGTGTGTAGCAGATAAATGAGACCAATTTTTGCTCATGATAGTTTTAAAAGTCTGTGAAGATTAATCATTAGATACTTCCATGATACTTCTGTTTGACCTGGGCCTGATAAATCTATTGATTTGCAGATTTTTTTTCCCCAGAACAAAATCTCATAACTTCCATTATAAATGATTAAAATTTTGTTTCTGAAACTTACCATTTTATAGAAACACTTTTTTTTTTCTGACCACGGCAGTATATTTCATTCACTTAATGGACCTGATTTTCTATTGTGAGAGAGTCAAGGAGGTGCCAGCACCCAGTGAGGGCTTTTTTTTAAAGCAGATGCTATCAAAATCCCTAATAGGTTTTTGTTTAATCCTGATGAATGCAGATTAAAATTCTACATTAAAATTACAGTCGTATAATGCATAAAAGTGGGCAGGCATTTCAATGTTAAATATGACCCTCAGTGTTTTGTGTGTTTTCTGTCCTAAAATGCATTATCATTAATGCCCATTCCCAGAATAAATGGCAGCGGTTGGCTTTCTGATTCCTGTCTCCAACATTCAGCCACATCCTCAGTAAAACTACACTCACGGTTTCTCATAACCTTGTAGTAGCATCACTGTTAATGCAGCCCTTCTGTTCTGAAGGTGCATTTAGTCAATTCCACCGTCCTCACAAACCTCATAGAAATGAAATGGCATGCATTTTGAGACTGTATTCAAGTATTACCATGTTATATTTTTGCCATACCATCCACCTTTATGTAGACATGAATTCTGACCTGCACACGAAAGCAAAGCCTATTACAAATGTCCTAATTCAGTAGATTTTTAAACATTACATATTCGTCTGGGACAGTGCCCATTAACAAACAGTATCAATAAAACTGTAAGCCGAGGCTCTTTTTTCAGGCTGCTGCCTATAAAAGTACAGAGGAACACCGTCATAAAACCTGGCTAATGTAAAAGCAGCTTACACAATAGTTAAACTGCACACTCTGTGATTGCGAAGCACCATTTCAAACTTCCCCACTCTCTGGCTGTTTCTGAATGCGTAACAGGATAAATATGGCAGCCTGTTCGATGGCTGTATCCTATGAGTGGTCTTCTTCCACTGATGTTGTACAGTAGTCAGTGCGTGCAGAAAACACACATACGGAAGAGAAGCAAGCCCTCAGAACGCTCTGGCTGCCTGGTAAAAGGGGGCTGAGGAAGCTGCAATATTTTTTTCTCCCCACCATGTGTGCTTTCAATCCTGTTAAATTTGTAATGGGCTACCACCCCCCCCCCCCCTCTTCCTCCTCCTTTTCTGTCTCAGTGCGTTCAGAGCTGGGGAAAGATCTGGAACTCAGTTCTTATGTAATGCAGCACCGAAAGCAGCGGACAGACGGACGCTCACTGGACTGGACATGGGTCAATTGTGTATGCTAATGCTGGGAATTGATATGCAACAAGCAGTGCAAGGAATCTGATTCAAAACGTATGTGGACCTTCCGTGACAGCGGACCCTTCTCGACGATAATAGGAAAGCAGTGTGTTTACAGTTCGGGTCTCGCATCTATAATTCATGTGAATGCGTGTGTGTTTTGAAACAGACGTTAACGTTGCGTCAGAATCACTTTAAAAGCCGGGTATGTATTTGTATGCAAAGAATTCCTGCTGGTGTTGACACAGATACAGGAAAATGCAGTAAACACTCAAAATGTAATGCCATATAGGAAGGATTAAAGATTAAATAGACCCTAAGACATTATCAGTGTCACTGTCTTGACTATCAAAGGATAACTCAATTAAAAAGAGCAAAACACCACAACGATGTGTTTTCAGACCCTCAGATTTCTTTCTCAAGTATGAATTATTGATATCTTAGGTTTTGTTTAATCTTCGTCTCCACTGTTTAACCGCAGTAACCCACAAGCGATCTTACAGGGGCATTCTACTGATTTTTTACATTTCTGAATGTATAAATGGCTAAGTTGTAAACAGTGTCATTCAGAGTGGTTCCATGTAACATGTACCAGTCTAGAAATATCTATTTTTAGAATGGCACATATATACACATACACTCATATATGTGTATATGAGTGTATGTGTATATATGTGCCATTCTAAAAATAGATATTTCTGGACTGG
>JBBPCZ010000089.1:20439023-20450922 GCA_037974445.1 Brycinus macrolepidotus | reverse complement strand
TTCATAAATAAATAAATGTATTTATTTATTTATGAATGATTTTGTTGACATCTCAACGATTGACTTATACAGGAAATGTTGCCCTTTAAACGTGGGACGTTTAGATGTTCTGTAAACTCTGTATTGATTTCAGGTTGAGATTTAAGTAGATTCCCTGTTCAGTTGTTGGCGGGATTTGGTGGCATGACACATAATGGTATGACCCACTGAGGCCCTGTGCATCATCCAGGCCACCAAGAACATCAAACACGCTAGTGGTGTTTTCTGTAGGCCTCCCCAGGCCCCTCTCCATATTTCATCATTGCACATCTGAATTATTCACAGGTGCTCTCTCCCTCTTTCTCTCTCTCTTTCCCTCTCTCTTTCTCTCTTAATCTCTCTGATGTGTAGTGGTGCAGCCCGCACCATGAAAGCATCAAAGACACAGGTCCTTGCTTCTGTAAAGGGAAAAAAGCCTATTTTCTCTTAACCCCTTGAACCCTAGGCTTATTATTTAATAGTTATTATTCTTACAACTTACCATTTAGCAGCTACTATGAACTGACCTTTTTATGTTCTGTCCACAGATGCTTTCTTTCATAGCAACTGCTGCCAGGTTGAACAAGCTGTACAGAATTTATAATGACATGAATTTTAGTTTAGAATTTAGGTTAACCGCATAACAGTGAGTCTCTGGTTTAAAATGCTGTGCTGACTAGATTGCAGCTGTTTGGAAATGACAGCAATGAATGTGTCACCTTGCTGATATTGGCCTGCCTGACAAAAATTTACATTCACTATGTCCAAACAGTGTGACCTTTCACACAATTATAAAATAAATATTAAAAAGTAATAAAGGAACCGTTGTTAAATAAATAAATAAATAAATAAATAAATAAATAAATAAATAAATATACACATATATATATACATACAGTACATATATACTGTGGTGTGCGGCCCGGAGAACGGCCGCCACCCACAGACTGGGAGGCCTAAACATACACCCAGAAACACACAGAGACACCGGAGCGAGTGCACAGCAGAGTTTTATTTTAACTAAAAGGCATGATCAGTTCATAAAACATAAACAGAACCACCACCACCACCACTCTGGGCTGAACTTTAGCATGGGCTCTCCACTCTACCTCACTCTTACTCTCCCTCCTGTTTCCGGCTGCTCTCCGGTCTCTTTTCCTTCCTCCCTTACTCTGCCTGAGAGCCCGTTCTCTCCTGGCTCCTCCCTTAACGCAGCTCACCTGGCTCTCATAAACGGAGGAGCCCTGTGCTCAAGTCCTGCGGGCCTGTGAGGGTGCTCCGGAAGTATATATCTATGAGTTGTAGGCCCACATACGGGCCTTAGACTTTTAGGGTTGTATTATTTTACTCATTAGTGTTGATGCTCTGAATAACAGAAGAAAGAGAGATTGGTGGATTTGATGAAAGGGAAGAATTTCTTTGGTGATGTACGAAGGCATTATGCATTATTTGTAGAAGTGGATAGCAAATTTGTTTATGGAGGCAAGTTTGTTTCAAGTCAGGTTGATTGTAGTAACACCTTGTACATCCATTCTGAAACTTGTTTTTGGACATTAAACTCAGTTTGGTTTTCCCCAGGCCAGGTTTGTTTGAAGGTTACTACGGAAACCTTCCAACAAACCTGGCCAGGGGAAAACCAAATACAGTACAACTTTAGTGAATACAGTAACTTTTGTGAAAACAACCCTGAACACAAAAAAGACATCTCACATCTCTAGTCTTAGTTTTTTGTGCCTTTTTACTTTAAAAATGATTTGCTCTTTTAGCTTAGATAGTGGACTTAAAATTCACAAAACAAGAATTGGTGCTTTCACTTTCACTCTCACTTAACATTCACTTAATGTTATTTAAATTCAATAAAATGTCGCTATTTTAAGGCGGCACGATAAATTTATTTACTTTGTTAAAAGAAATTTCTGCCATTTTGAAACATTTTGTATATAATTAAAAGTCACGATGTAAACGAAGTCATTCAGAAATTTGCCATTCTGGTCATAGTTGTTCACAGTGGTTGTCACAGGAACCAGACGTCCAAGGCATTTAACATCTTTAAAAACTACCTTCACAGCAAATTATTACGATATGGTTACAAATACAACGATATCTAAGATATTGTCAAATAGTTGTTTTGAGATTTTTTTTGACCAGAAAACATTTAAAGCATTAATATTTAAAGCATTTTGGAATATTTCTTTTGGTTCCTTCATGATGAAAGTTTCACACAGTGTAAAGGGCAGCTGTTCAAATGATGTAGAAAAATACAAATTAAAAATGAAGATACATGGTTTTATTTGGACAACAGTGACATAAACACCCAGAAAACAAATGTAAGTTCACTGCACTGTAAAAGCTGATGTGACATTTTAACTTCAAAAAGTAAGCAAACTACTATAGCCTGTCTGTAAAGTACCCTTTTATCAGTATTTGGGATTGTGAAATATGACTGCTGTATCAGGTAGGGGCAGTGATATTCCGCATTTTTGGCTGTCTTGAAGTTCCGGTAGTGGCTAATTTTGGACCAGGCCTCATTATTTATTTAGTGCTCTTTCTCAAAGGCAAAAAGAAGTGAGAGAGCAAAATTGTTTGGGCGTGCATCTTGTATGTGTAAGGTTCCTGTGTACATAACTCTCCAAATCTTGCTTTTATATATATATATATATGTATATATGTGTGTGTGTGTGTGTGTGTGTGTGTGTGTGTGTGTGCATCTGTGTTCACAGAATATCACGGAAATAGCTAAATGTCATATTGTAGACAGGAGAGAAAAAAGAGAGACTGAATATACACACTGTCAGACATCACAATGTTAATCATCTTGTCAATACAAAATGTTACTTTGAATATAGCTATGGTTTAGTGCACATGGCCTGGTGTTACTGTTGTCTGAAAGGAATTCGCTGTTGCATTTGCCTAATTCAGTCTCATTTTTAAACAGTGTTTATTAGAGCTTTCTTATATGTAGGGGTAAGGTAGCAATAGTCCACATCAATATGTGGAAAACATGGGAATGTATGTGTACATAATAACAGCCATTACCATATATTTTACTTTACTTTCTATATTGTACTTTGGCATACAGAAGGCTGCAGCGTTCCTGGTCTATAACCTCCCAAAACTCTCTCATGTGACTCCCCTGCTGAGATCACTCCAGTGGCTTCCTGTGGAGGTCAGAATCAGATACAAAGCTCTAGTTCTCATATTCCTAGCTTAAAGGGGCCCAGCTCCTCGCTACCTCTGTAATTTGGTTTAGAAACACACACTACACACCATCTTAGGCCCTCAGCCTCTGGGCTCTTGACAAGTCCCTCCTTAAAATCTAAGCATGCCCGTTAGGTCTTGCTGCTTTATTGTCTTGACCTCTCAGTGGTGGAATGAACTTCTCCCTGAACCCTGCACTGCACGATCTGGTCTTCTGTTGTGGTCCGAAGAATGTCTTCTTCAGGCAGTACCTGGGTTAACCCATTTCTTTGCTCACCACAAAAATCAGACTGCATTTTGTATTTATGTATTTTACTAGTTCAAGCTATAGTACAGCTCTCATGTCTTTAACTTCCAATATTTACACTCCTGGATAAGAGTGTCTGCTAAATGATTAAACACAGATGTTTTACAGTGAATCTTTCAGTAAAAAGTAACTGCATAAAGCTGTCATTGCTATTTGGATTTCTAACTGACTGCAACCTGATTAGACTATGGCTGGTATTCACAGACAGTGATCTAGAACTTCCAGAACCCTATGAGTGATGATTTTGTCTCACAAAAAACGTCTCACCCATTGGAATTTAAAATTTGATTGGTTGATTCCAGTGTCATTCCTAATGGGTAATCTGATGAGTTAGGCATTTATGAGTTAGGCCTAGATTATGCTCAGACTTCCTAAAAAGTGGTTTGCATTGCAATGTTTGTTTAGTTAATTAATTAGCTCGCTAAAGTTAGCTTAGCTGAGGACAAGTGTGTCTGTACTGTCCCTTTTTTGACATGCGAAGCAAACTCAGTAATGTTATACAGTATTGAAACACATGACTGAGCTAAGATGTGGTGGTCATTCCAACACCACACTCTTTTAAATGCAAAATATCCAAACATGTAAATGAACTGTCTTCTGATGACTTGCTTACTGCTCTTCTATTTTTGTACATATGACTAGCTTTTTGTATTTTGAATTGGAATCCATTCACAGTGTCCAAAGATTCCTGCATGGACCTGTTAAGCAACTGTGTTACCTGTTACTGCATGTTTTCTCTGGATGGATGGACTGGATGTGGGTGACTGGGTTCATGCAGCTGAATCATATATTAGTCAGCATCCACAAGTTGATCTAATTTCTACATTTGTCTGATTTCCAACTGTTCTGTGCTAGACCTGTGAATTCACTTACTGCTCTGAAAGTGCTCAAGCTTATAAAGTAGGTCCACCGCTTCTCTCGAAACAAGTGCTCTCTAAAACTACGCTGCTCCACTTGCACTGTTGTTAAACTAGCGAATGGGAAAACGGCCACGTAGCAGGTTGCTGCCATAAGTGAAGATGAAAAAAGCCAGAGTTTAAGCCCTCAATGTGTCTCGCCTGATTTATGATAGAACGATATCTGCACGAAGCTCTCCCACGATACTCACAGCATATGCTGCATGTACAGGATGGAGATAGATGATGAATGGCTTACAGTAGCTACAATGGCGCAGAATTTACATATGATGGTGGGGGAGAAAAGATTGTGTCAGGTCACTGTCCCCATTGTGTTGTATCTATCTGAGTAGAAGAACTCATAGACTAGAGGGATCTGCTGGAGAACTGCAGCTCCTGCATGGACACTGCAGTATGGCTACAGGCCGGATGAGATAGAGGTGGTCAGGTGCTTGAAACTAAAATGGTATGAACTATTTTATAGGTAACAGTATGACCTACAGGCTGAAAAACCACTTAAGCAAGACTATTTGAGATTACCTAAAAACGACATAATCAAAATATAGTTTGCCACTAGGGGTGTGATTGAAAACAGAAGAACCAATTTAGCCAAATGTTTGCAAATGACATACACTATATGGACAAAAGTATTAGGACGCCTGGCCATTACACCAACAGGGGCTTTAGTGACATTGCATTCAAATACATAGACTTTAATATGGAGTTGGTCCCCCCCTTTGCAGCTATAACAGCTTCCACAAGATTTTGGAGTGTTTTTGTGGGAATTTGTGCCCCTTCGTTCTGTAGAGCATTTATGAGGTCACTGGAAGTAAGGGGACTAGCCCAAACCCTGAAAAACAGGTGTGTCCCAATACTTGTGTCCATATAGTGTATGTGAGCATGAAGAACATTTTAAATGTTTACACTAAAATACATATAAAAGTTCTTTACCAATTTAAAGGTTTTTCCAATGACATTTACATTATGTGGAGGCTCTTTAAACTCACATTTCTCTTTCGTGAACACAATTCTCTACAGAACCATCCATTGAAAAAATATTTAGGGTTCTTCTACAGCATCACACAAATAATCCTTTCTGGCATATTTATCTTTAGGAATATCAGAATGGTTTGAGCCAGCAAATCTTGGCTGCATATATTTGGTTGCATATCCTGACTGCATATCAAACATATCTTTAAAGAAGTTTTAAAGATTAAAAGCCTCTATATCAATTATAGTTATTTCCTAGAACTGTATATCAAAGCCGAGAAACTTTTTAGGAAGCTTTATTTTTAAGTACTTGGAGGACATCCCACTGTGAAACAATAAGAGCTCCATAAAAGGCTGTTTAAAATGTATGACCCTCTTTCCATGGATGGCGTTTACAAGTTATATATCTTGAAAAAGGCATAGACTAAAGTTAACCCATTTGTCACATCTTTGGAAATTCTTATAAAAATAAAACCTAAAGATGTTTCTTAAACAATGTGTCTTGTGCTTGGTCTGTGCTTGGACTCCTGCCTCATAATATTAGCAAACAAGTCATCTGATAAATGGCATGATGGAGATCTATGTGGTCTTGGCCATGGAATCATCTTCACTCTCCAGAGACCCCTGGTGTCTTCCATCAAGTGCAGAAAAAATAGCATCAATCCATTTTATTTGATCATAGTGCCAAAGAACAGGGGACCCTGGTGGTGATTTTACAGAAAAGTTTCGGGTGACTACTGTCATGTATTGTTAGCTACATTAGCCATATAGCTCCAGTGCTAAACTGAAGAAGCTTGAAACATGTCTCACCTGATTGATTACCTCTGGACTAAGTGTTAAATTGTATAAATTAAATTTTTCTCTAAACCATCCCTTTAACAGTGTTTAGAGAAATGTTTCGGACAATACATTCATACAAATTAAAGGGCCCATATCCTATGAAGCCTGCCACCAAAACAAATCATTTAAAATGGGCAGTTTTTACAGCATATGTTCGATGTATGAACCATATATAGTTTAACAGTGTATATGTACCATGTCTGCCTTCTCTGTTTAAACAGGTTGTGGCCCCTTTAACACAAATTTTCCCACATCCCTGTATCATCACTGTACATATTCAATTTAATTCAATGAATTGAAGATACTGTCATCATTTACTTGGTTGAATTAGTCTATTATAATGTATAATATCCCTGTATCATCACTGTACATATTCGATTTAATTCAATGAATTGAAGATACTGTCATCATTTACTTGGTTGAATTAGTCTATTGTAATGTATAATATCTATTGTTCATACTGTATTTACTATCAGTAGGATTGGTGTGCTGCATATGTAGGTGCACTGAGCTACACCTTTATATCTGTTTCATGCATCTGCATTGTACCTGACACAAATGGTGGGTGTAATGCAGCTACACGGATTATGGCTCATTGGTCTGTCAGTGTGGACACACAGATCATTAGCTCATTGTGTGTAGAAAAAATATGGCGCTGTGAAGCTGCACGCTTTATGGAGGCAATATTTTTATCCATCTTCACTCTGCAAGCAGCAGCTCATCGTTCCCTCTGTGAACAGGGCTGCAGAGAGGGGGAGGGAGGGGGGGGGAGAGAGAGAGAGAGAGACCTCATTGTTTATGAATGCAGAGCTGATCATATTGTGACTGCTGATGCTGCTCTGCAGTACAGTGACACAGTGTGGCTGATCAGTGGCTGTGTATGTGTGTGTGGTTCATGTATATGAGTGTCTGTGTGTACCTGCATTCGTTCGGTTTATCAGAATCATTAACTCTATCATTCTGGAAATCTAATGCAAGAAAGTCATAAATATCTCAGTACATGTCTCTATGTGCTGACAGGTTTTTATCGACAACTGGTTGAATATGCCATGGTTTAGAAAGTCCAACCTGTGAAAATGTGCAGTACTATATGTGGTGTATTTATAATGATTATAAGCAGGGGGTGCACATAATAACAGAAACACTACATTTTAATCAGAATCAGAAAACTTAATTGATCCTGGAGGAAACTGCTTATGTAATGACTGCAAAAACACACAGAGACACAGAGACAAGAACAATATAAAAAATAAGGTCTAAATAAAATCTAAATAAAAATCTTTAGAAAAAAAACTTCAATAGGAAAATACACTATGTAATATATAGAAATGCTGGGTATAAATACTATATATATAAGTAACACAGTTGAGTGAAATCAGTCGACACAAATGAGTAACAAGTTTGGAGTACGACACAAGTTTGGAGTATGTTATTGCACTTAGTAGAGATCAGTAGTAATATTAAGTAATAAAAAGTAACACTGACGTATTTTTATATTTTTATCAGATTCACCTACCGTATAGGTACACTGTCTAGTTGCACAGTTTACAGTTATGCATTTGGCAGGCGCTCCAGAGTGAGTTATATGTTGAATCATGCTACAAATAGCATTGGGCGTCTTGCCCAAGGACTCTTTTTAGTGTAGTGTATTGTGTTTGCTTGGATGAGGAATTGAACCCCAAAACCAAATACGCTACACCATCTGCTGTCAGTACCCCCCACTACCCAATCATACATGGTACCACCATTGACTCGGTATTATTATGGTGGTGGATCATTCTCAGCACAGTGACGTCAGTGCATGTTGTGCTGGTGCAAGAGTTGTAATGGTGTTGCTGGAATTCCTGGCCACTTTATTAGAAACACCTATCTGTAGAGTACAGTTAGAAACTACAGCTCATCTTTTTCCTTACGTAATTTGTGATAAACCTCTAGTTCTTTATCGGGACCACTGTTGGCTGTATATTTCTGGTTGATGGATTATTTTCTGGTAAGCGTGGACTCTGAGGTGTTTAAAAAACGTAGTAATGCTGCTGTGAAAGATATACTCATACCAGTAACTGACACACTAACATGTTGGTATCACAACTGTTTTAAGAATGATTCACCACCCAATTAATACATGATCAGAGCTGGTGGTCCCTTTCAACTGATGGACAGTTAATTAATGGTGCACCTACAGACTGGCTACACTCAGTAACTGTAAATCTACAGTGTCTGTAGGTGTGTCTGATAAAATGGGCAACAAAAGTCTGGGTTTCATTTGATGTTTCTGTTGTTTTGTACATCTGCAGCAGATGCATGCTATATATTCATGTATAGTGTATAACTGGTGTATGCTATATAATATGGCATCTAAATCTGTTGTTTATCACAAGACGTGTTTCAATACCCAAAAGGCCCACACTACTCAGAGCTACATTACAATTCATGTCACTGTTGAGAATCTACTCACGCTGTTCATAAGCAACAGATGCAGTCGTTCCTAGCAGTTCGTCTCCAGTGATGTGTTCGGCCTCCATTCATTCGACTGCTCTTACGTCAGTCCACATTCTGCAGGTGTTTGCCTCTCCAAACTTCCCTTTTCTGGGACTTGGGAGCTCCTCTCAAGCTGTGTTGCTTAGCAACAGGTCTAGTGTGAGGGGTTGGGGGGAATTACCACTGCAGAGGGACTCTCCTGTCAATTAACACGAGGAGGAGGGGCCAAGAGAGAGGAGAGGATGACTCAGCAAATCACCACACAGATCAGAGGGGCGGCTGGCCCCTCCCTCTCTGCGGTGATCCCCACAACCCACGGGTAAACAGAGGCAAGTAAAAAGAAGAGAGTGAGAAGAGAGTCTCCGAATTAAAAAGATTCACAAAAAAAGAAAGTACCAGTGGCCTCGATTTCAGCTTTAATTATCTCATGACTTGTATATTTGGACATATATATATATATATATATACACTGAATTGTCCGTTTATTAGGTATACCTACCTTGCATCTGCATATGGCCATTTTATGAGAAACACTCACCGTATCGGTGCACTTTGTTGGTGTACGGTGACAAGTACTTTACAGTTATTCATCTACAGAATTGATCAGCCCCCACTACCCCAAAAGGGCACACCATAAGACCACTATTTGTAAACACCTCAGAATCATTGCTGGTTTGAGAATAGTTCTCTATCTAGAATACGGTGTTCCTGTGATCAGAAACAGAAGGGGAAGGGCTAGAGAATGACTAACACAGAATGTGCCTGGAAAAACTGAGCTACAGTCTCTAACTGTGCAGCTACAAGTTGTACCGAGAGGGCGGGCATGCGGAATAAAGTGACCTGCAAGTGCACAGAGCTCTAAAACCCTTATTAATGCTGCTGCACCTGGCATACCAGCTCCACACACAGTAATATGCCATGACCATGTCGGTGGTCCTTTTCAGTTGATAGATGGGGAGGTGGGGGGGCTGTTAAATTATGCAGCAGCAGATGGGCTTCAGTCAGTAACTGTAAACCTACAAAGTGCCAATATACGGAAGGTGTTTCTGATAAAATGACCAATGAGAGGAGCTAAAAGATTTACCAAATAAATTGGCAAGAAACAGGAGAGATTTTAAGAACAGAGGAAGAAAAAACAACATTTCTTTAGTCTTATTTGAGTGTATTGGATTCCGATGCACTGATCTGAAGTTATTTATTGAAGCGTAATTTCAGAAAGAAGACTGGGTAACAGGACAGAAGGGTGTAGCGTAGGATGAAGTGAAGAAGACAAGAAGAGAGCATAAAATAAACCCCAGGGGATGTGTATTTATTTTTATACTAGGCATATCATCATTTTGAAGATACAACAAAACTCTGTTGTTGTGAGAGTGACAATATGTATGTATATATATAAGTTATAGGAGTTAGCTGAGAGTACTAAAGGCCATTTTCAGTAGGCCTTGATGTTGCATTGCTGTACTGAGTGTCTCCTATAGGGGGCTCTCCTTGCTCTCTGCAGTAAGATTGAACCCAAAAACCTTTTTCATTTTTTTTTTTACATTCTCCCCTCCCTCCTCTACAGTCTCTCTCTCTCTCTCTCTCTCTCTCTCTCTCTCTCTCTCCCTCTCTCTCACCTCTTTCAAATCTTCTCACATATTTTTAACGTGTCCTGAATTACATGCTGATTCTCTCACTGTCCTTTTCTCTCCTTTTCCCCGTCCCTTTCCTTTTCTCTAACCTTTTACGCTCGCCCTCTTCTTTCCCACTGGGTGACCTAATTAGTTGTTCGTCACCATGATATTGTGGCCCAGCAGTCTAACTGTATCCAATTGTGTGTACAGTGTGGCACCTCTTTTACCCCTCTCAGCCTTATGGCAAACATACTTGTGGTTTTTTTTTTTTACACAAGACACAGCTAGGCTCTGAGCTACGTAAGGGTGCAAAATGGCAAAAATCTCAAAAACATCATGATATTTGAAAACATTTTTGAGATGCATGTTACAAGTTTGGGTGCACCAGGGGAAAAATACATGTTTTATTGGTTTCTAAGCAAAAGAAAGTACACATCCTCTGCACAGAACATACTTGAGCACTTTTTGTAATGCACGATTACTGTTTTTTTCTTCTGCATTTAACATATCTGGGAAAAAATATAACATGAAATAACATGAAAGGATAGGGCACATAAAGTACCTGTTAAGTTAATTTAAGTTAGAAAATCATGTAATTGACTAGGGGTTTTTAAACCAAAACCACTGTTTGCATCATAATATTTTATTTATCCACGATTTATAAACAAATAATGTGAAGAACCACTGCATCAGCAAAGTTATAGTGTTAGTCAAAATAAAGCTTGGAAAAGCATACAGTGACAAATAAAATGACTTTTTCAGCTTTTGCAAAAATAAACCACTTAAGGAGGATCACCAGGAAACATCAAACGGTCACCGTACCCTGGTTGTTGTTATTTACAGGCCCTTGATAATTGGTCTGTTAAAATGATTTTTATTATATAAGCTGTTGTGTAGTGCTGACAATACTCATGTTACTCGTGGGGTAATTTATCCCGATAACACATCATCACATTGCGCTCCCCTACACCTACTGATCTAATATAATAATGCATATGATAGGCTGCCAGTTCAGTTGAAAGTGATGTGCCAGTACGATGGTGTGTGTGTGTATATGTGTGTGAGTGTGTGTGTCAATACCAGTGATGACATTCACTCCACCTGTGATGACAATCTATCACCCTGAGCCACAGCTCCACACTGTGGACAAGCGGCAGCTCAGAGTTGATTTTATTTGCTGAGCCAGCGGAGTGTTAACTCTTTACTGCACTGTCTGAATGATACCCCACCCAGACAGGGCAGTCTTTATCAGCATCATTTACACTCATTTTGTACCTAGACAGAAAGCACTGTACACTAATCTACAACCTAATTAAGGCACAATATCCATGTACACCCACTTAGACATAGACTATTGGTAGAATAGCCAAAACCCATACTCTACCATACAAGATTAAGAAAAATAACTGCTACTTCAATTAAATAATGACTTACTGGAAACAAACACAGGTTAGCAAAAGCACTTAAATAGAAGTTAAAAAGTATCTCATCAAAGTGCCAGATATATATATATATATATATATATATATATATATATACTGAATCAACACAACAGAATG
>JBBPCZ010000089.1:20428815-20438923 GCA_037974445.1 Brycinus macrolepidotus | reverse complement strand
GTGTGTGGGTGTGTGTGTGTGTGTGTGTGTGTGTGTGTATGTGTGTGTGTGTGTGTGTGTGTGTGTGTGTGTGTGTGAAGCCTGGGGGGAGAAGTAATGACAGAGACAGGCAGTCAGACTATAACAGGTGACGGCCATTTTGTTAAAGTGGCCACACTAAAACCCCTTTTGTCTACAGCGGCGCTTTTAAAGGCTACACATTTCACTGGCAAAATACAGGAGAAGCTAATGGTGTGAGACTGTGTATAAAACGGATAATGTGTGGCCATAAAGAGAGTTATGGGGTATTTAGCCTGCTTAGTGCCTGATCAAGAGGGGGCTGTCACTCTTGGTTGACTGAGTTTTGAGAGCGGTCAGATGGGGGGGGGTATTTCTTACATGTGAGGGTGTGTATGTTTTTGCACAGAATCTGTAAGATTGCCAGACAAAAACAAGGACATTCAAAGCAAAGTGGCCCTGACTGTGTAACATACTTCTCACGCAAACTCCATTTTTATCCAGTTTTATTCATTTATTATTGGTCACTGAGGTTAAGATACCGAGGTTATTGTCACTGTCAGAACAATAACCTACATCTAAATGGTAATGACAAAATTCTAATTTTATAGGGAAAGGAGAAAACATTCTTATCTTTTAATGAAATTTAACATAACTAGATTTTTTTCCAAGTCATTTGGGACCATTTGTCCATTCATTTTTCAGCCATTGTAAAAGGCAACAGGTGTTTTTAAATTATGCAAAAAATTTACAAGGTGTTGTCACAACATGAAAAAAGATTACGTACAGGTACTTGTGTATGCATAACACTTATGGGATATATTATTATTACATAATCAGTACTTACATATACATATTGCATATGGGACATATTACTACTATTATGTGTACTTAAATATACATGTGTGATAACATCAATACGGTAAATAATGATTTTATGTATGTCAGTGTGTTAGGATAACCCAGGGATGCCTGAATCTGTCCTTTGGGTTCAGGGTCCAGTTTATTGATTTCAGTTTGACTTCAGTTTAAACACTCCTTTAACTCTCCTGTTAACTGCCAGGTTTAGTGAGTGTGATTAGGGAGGGGAACCACCAAACTACCATTAAATACCTGTTCGGCTCGATTAATACGTCATTAGATTAAAATAGATGTGCTGCTCATAGAATTTCACAAATCCATGTAATGGCTGGAGATATTAAGGAGACATCAGGCAGCTAGTCTGTGTTCTTCTAACACACAGATATATATATATATATATATATATCTTAATATACTTTTTACTGCTTTCCTGTTTATATTCATTCTAACTTGTGCTTTTGATGACAGAAGGACATTCACTGCTGAGATAAATGGCTTTAAATTTGCTCAGCACTGTATATTTAATTCATATGGGATGTATTATTATTATTATTATTATTATTATTATTATTATTATATAGGCGCTTTTTAAAACATGAATCTCCCAATTTTTCTTCATCATTTGAACACTGTAGTTTGTCATTACATTGTGTGAACATTTCATGATGAAAGGAATAATAGTAGTGCTCCAACATTGATAGGAACTGAATCTCTTTACCTTAATTTTTACATTGAAAATGAATGTTTTTACACTACTGTTTTGAGATACATGCTCTTCGTCAGACAGCAAGAACACATATAATGCATATTTTTTATTTTATTAACACGTATAGGTATTTACATACACAATACCCATAAATTACATAGGCAATACAAATGGATTCATAGATAATTTATATGGAAAGTGCGTATGTGAGAGAGAGAAGGAGAGAGAGAGAGAGATAGGGAGGGAAGGAGAGAGAGAGAGAGAGTGACGGAGGCTTCACAGGAAGTCATTCATTTTCTCCTCACTTGAGATTTATCAGGCCAATTTAATTGCAGCCATGACAACCTATCCACACAAAGGCAGTAGTTATACACATGAAGACACCTCATCATCGCTCACACACACACACACACACACACACACACACACACACAAACAAACAACCTCTTAAAATATTGATTTCTGCACTCCTTCTTCGTCTCTCACACATCACTGTCTCTCAGACACACCCCTCTATTGAAAGGGCTTCAATGTTTTCATTCTACCTTCCTCCTCACGTTCGCTCCCCTTTTCACTCTCCTGCAGCTTAATTGCAAACCTAATGTGTGATTCGATAGGTCGCAACACGTCACAGTGCCATACATACACTCAAAAAATGGGCCAGAGGGGATGTTTGACTTATAATAAACAAAAATGTCTTGACATGAATTACAGTTGGTTTTATCCTAAGTCTGTAAATGCTAAATGTGTACTCTATGTGGGTGAATATGTGTAGCATAATTATAGTAAGTGCATATAAGGCTTTTTTGGGCTGTGTAAGGGATGGAAACAACCTGGAAACAACCCCTTTCTTTCAGTGTTTTCCAGGCTTAATGCAGAGAACCCCTTAAATCACCTGTGCTTGCCTGAGAGCTGCCATCTACACATCGTAATGCGTCCTTGCTGCCTGATGCGCTCTCATACATATCCGCTCTATATCTGTCCTTCCAATCCCATATAAATTATTCAGGGAGTGGGGCTAAACAATGCACCTGTGCCAAAAGAAAAAGAGAATGACCAACATGTTGATTTGTGAACAAAAATCTCTTTATATTGGCTAATTGCTGTTAAACTGACGTGCTTGAATGTACAGGGAGTTTAAAATACACAGGTGAGTCCTGGTGAAAGATAATCACAGGACATAAGCAAGTAATACTGGTGGATACAGCAATTTTTAAAGCAATATTGATGACAGTTGATCATTGATGTTCTTAAAAATATTTGTTTGGATTGTAACATTTTGCTCTGTAAATAAAAATACATATATTTAGGTGTCCAAATGAGATTTCATGTACAGTATATAAGGTTAAAAACCAATTATCTTGGCCTTGGGTGATGTTAGAATTCAAATGAGCGATTCATTCTGAAGGTACACTCCAGAGAAAGTAATTTTATATAAAAGGTTATTGAAATCTTTTTTTTTTTAAATCAAGAAAATACCCATAATTGATGCACTGTTATTATAACAAAGTTTTAGGTCATTTTTCAACTCAAAGTTTTGCATAAATCCAGATATGAACCATGTATTAGGAAATCCTGTACTTCAGAATATGGTTGGGAATGAACATTTTTTAAATTACATTAATGCAGGTGTTCTAGCAACTGAGATTGTTGTTCCTGAATGTGTAGAAAAGATCTTTTTTTCCGGACCAAAATCATTGTTTCTGTCTTTAATGGCTTGCTTTAAAAGCGCTCTGTGACCCACAGTCTTCTCAGTGCTATTTTAATTACAACCTTTTTTTTATGACAGAATGTAAAAGTTAAATAGACCATTGTACACTGTTGTACTAAGTGGTAAAGTGCATTTTAAATATTACATTTAAAATGTAAAATAAGTGCCTTTTAACAGTAAGTACTTAAGCGGAGTCAGTGGCTCTGCTCTTTATTGATTTATGCATAAATATCATTATGTTTCCAATCTTAGCTTTTATTAAGGCAACAAATGACTTAAGAAAAGAACCTAAAAATGACACATGCTGTATTGTGTGGTTAGATTTTTATTTAAAGACCCTTAATCTTTCACCGTATGTGGATTTTCTACACCATTCAATTTTTTTTTTTTTTTTTTGTACATGGATTCCACACCAGGACTAATTCGTTCAGCTTCTGCTATTCAGTGACACAGAAAATCCTCCTCGGTTCTTTCATTCAAATTCCTCTCAGTTGCATCTATGAAGGCTTTGTTAAGCCTTTATGGAACACTGCCCTCTGAAGCGTTTGATGATATAGTGCCATCAGCCACTCTATAGACACTCCACTGGTGCGATAACTGCATCCAGAGGTCAGCGTCAGCTCATTAATATTTCGCCTTTGGATCATTACCACTGATGACTGAACTAATCAGTTAGATCATTGTCCTTAGCAACTGAATTGTCATGTTCACATACTTAGAAGGATATTTCTGAAGCACCTGCGAACAAGTCATTTGGCTATGGTGCTTCTGCTTGCCTCCATATAAATGATGCACCAGGCAAATCTGGTCATCAGCTTTGGTCCCTCTGTCCTTGTGTGGTGCAGCCACACAATGAGGCCATAATAAATAATAAACAACAGCAGCTAGATTCAACCAAAATGTGGAAAGTTGAACAGTGGTAAATCATAGTTGTTGTAGACTGGTGGATTCGACTGGGGCTCTAGGGTTCAATTCCTGGTCCAAACCAAACTGCCCCAGTTAAAAAGTCTTAAAGTTACATTCACCTAGTCATGCACAGGTGAATCCCTGTGAAAGATAACCAAAGAACAAAGGCAAGTAATTCTGGTGGAAAGGGCCATTTTTAAAGCAATATTTATGACAGTGATCTATTGCCAGTTGATCATAGACATTCTTACAAATATTTGTTTGGATTATAAGATTTTGCTCTGTAAATAAAAAATACATATATGTAGGTGCACAAATGAGATTTCATGCACATAACTTGGCATATGGTTAAAATCAACCCATCTAGGCTTTATATGTTGTTAGAATTCAAATGTGTAGTTCTGGATAAATGTGTATCCAGATAAGAACGCCTGCCAAATATGCTAAAATTAATTTAAACATTGGTAAACAGAACTTAGAGAATGTTTCAAAAAGTGATATCTTTGTACTGGTTCATTTTAATTAGCTTTCATATTTAAAAAAAAGTCAAATATAAGATATTTTCAAAATCTTAATTGTGTATGTTTAAAAGAGTAACATTTGCTGTGGAGATTTTTTCATGGATTACGTGAATTCTTAAAATAAAATGGACAAAATGGATAGAAAATAGTTCACATAATAGAATAATTGAGTGATACCTCTCTAAAGCAGCTTTGAAAGGGTGGATCTTTTAATATCCATTTTTGCAGATGAGATATGCAAGTGTAAAGAATATTTTTAAAGTTTAAAGTGGAAAAGGTTCAATTCAAACAAGTGTTTTTTTCCCCTGGAACCTACTTCAGATTTTTTTTTTGTTTGTTTTCAGTTAATGCACCATTAAGATCTGATTTTATGGTGTATCAAACTGTAGAGTTCACACAACCCCAGTAGGACCAATGACATATTGCCTCACCCACTTCATGTAGGGTCAGTCTCTTGCCGTCGGCCCAGCACGTCTCAGCACTGCCTGCCCACTCACTGCTGTGCAGGTCACAGCGCTCAGCTGTTCTGTGTGTAAACCTGGAACAACTCCTGAAACTCTTTAGGGTGGTGGTTCCGAATCAGGGTCCTGGAGTTCCACGGCGCTGCAAATTCTAGAGTGTCCCCCTGAGTGTGTTGGAGCAGGACCACGATGGAGAACCATTAGAGTAGAATATAAGTTACTGCTCGGATTTTCTGTTCTATAATGGACATGTTTTTAAGACAACACATTTTAAAGAGACTTGTTCATAGCTGGTACCAGCATCTGTCTCAGGCGATCTGATCATAAGCTCAATGCTGTTTACACCTGGCAAGTCCAGGATTCTCGAATGAGTCTTGATAGGTCTTCAATTCTCTCCAACAACGACTGGGACACTTTAGCTTGTGCATAAGAAATGGAATGCGGTCGTATGCATCCCGACCTCCTCCAAAGGTGGAGTGTTCACACCACTTATGATCAGATCATCCAAGACATACATCATACAATGTGTAAAGGGGTCCTAGATTACAAAAGCTACTCCATACTATGTTAAAATCAATTGTTTTAGACATACTAAGTACATGAACATGTGCCACAAAGGGGTTTTTGTGTCAAGCCATAGACAACCATTTTTAGAACTATTTTTGCGTTTGAGATGTGTGAGTGTGAGGAACCTTTTATAAGTATCAACACTTCACATTTTGTGAAAGTTTATTACCAGTGCAAGGGACTTTTCAATAACTTTTACATTATGTAGAGGCTGTTTGGATGTTAAAAAGATTCCCAGTTACAAAGTGTCTCTCTAAAGAAAGATCCAACAGTGGTTCTTTCATTGAATTACACAAAGAACCCTTTCTGGTTCAGGTTTAAGAATTTAAATGGGCCATGATATGAGATTTGAATGATCTGCCTGATCTATTCGGTTGTGGATATGCAGTATTGAAAACTGGAAGATTTTTATCAAATAAGATGCTGGAGCGTGTTGTGGATTATATTGGACGTTTGGAATTCTAGGGAAACTGCATCTACTGCTGTGCCATAGTTAGACTCTAAAGGAATTCAGAAGGGTTAAATACCTCTAAATCAATGACTTCTAGATTCCAAAAACTGTGTTGTGGTCACAGTACAGTGTTTCGATCTGGAATTCCAGTAGCTAATTTTGGATAATTGTATCACGTGTCATGTACTGCTGTGCAGTAATTTCCACAGTAAAGATTTCCTAATGCTACTACATGCCCTGAACAGTATTTTGGTTCACACTGAATATTCATGGAGGATGAATATTCATTTTAGGCTCAGATATCATAATCAGCCCCTGATTGCAATTGGAGCCGAGGCCTAGGATGAACAATACATTAAATGTCATCAGGAACACATTGTCAGTTGGAGTCGGCGGGGAGGCAGGCTTTTCTGTGTTGGAGGGAGAGAGAGGGCTTTGAGGTGTGAACATCTCATTTGTACGTCGCTTCGTCTCTGTTTTGCGAGCTACAGCGCAACTCCCTCTGATTGCTCAAGGCACTTCAGTGCCTCCTCATCTTTCTCATTGACTGTCAGTCTCTGCTCTTCCTCCCACCCTTCCCTTCATCTCAGTTCATTAACAGCGATGCAGAAACACTGGACAACAAATTTGATCAAATGTGATGGTCCAGCATGCCATTGAAAAGTGAGAGATTTTGGGAGATTTTGAAATCAGGATTGCTCATCTCAGCTGTTGCTTTGCTTCACTGTATTTTAATCCAATAATTTACACTTTGAGTAAAACCAGTGAAATTGCTTGTTACAATGTATTTTATGGGTTGGATTACAATATGTTTAAAGTGCATATTGTGAATTTTAAATTGTATTTCTCTTTCATTATCGAATTTAAAGTAAACGGCAGCATCTCTACAAATAATTTGCCATTCCTTCTAGAAAGAAATTGCTTTGAAATTTAAATGTAATTACCTGCTTCAGTGACATCAAAATGGAAGTTATTTTTAATAGATAAATGACATTGTTTGCAGTTCAAATTTAGACCTCAAACATTTCAAATGCAGGATTGAACAGTCAGTTACGAATTATTTCAACAACTTTTAACACCGTCGATTCATGCAACAGTTTGCTTTTTGCGTTTCAAGGACATTTTGGTCTCATGAAGGTCATCTTTTCGTGTTTGAATGAAACAGCTGAAACAGACAGGTGTTCAGTTCTGGGTTGAGCAGATAATTCTTGGATATTTCTAAATATCTTTAAAACACATAGTTGAATGCTGATTTAGTCAAATTCACCTTATATTTCACACATATTTTGACTCCTCGCACTAAACATCTGTATTCAACATGTGTTTGCTATGAATTTAAATTACATTTTTATGTGAATATGTGGATTCATGTTTTTGTAATCCTGAAGACGAATAAACTGACACGCGTGTGAAA
Organism: Brycinus macrolepidotus; assembly: GCA_037974445.1. Lineage (NCBI taxonomy): Eukaryota > Metazoa > Chordata > Actinopteri > Characiformes > Alestidae > Brycinus > Brycinus macrolepidotus. The sequence continues at coordinate 20,431,328 of JBBPCZ010000089.1, read as the reverse complement.
GTCATACCTTGTCAGTCAGCGAGCGTTTGAGAGATTGTATGTCTGATATCACGTCTGTCTTTCTCTGTTCTGCTACGAGAATTTTAATCCAGTCTCATATCTCCACAAGCTCCGTGGCAAAACCACACAAGCCACACACACACACACACACACACACACACACACACACACACACACACACACACACTGAGAGCAGTGGGAGTTCAGTTTAAAACGTAGCCATTTTCCGCGTATGCTGTCTGACAGTGCACTTCTGTTTGAAATCTTGCCATTTCCTCTGGCAGAGTTGGCGGTCGTCTCAAGGGCAGACAGCTTTTGGATTTCGGAGCGTTCGTCAGTCTGCACCCTGGCGAAAGCCAGAATGAGTAAAAAGTGGGGTTGAACATGTAAGAGTAGTTTAGGGATGATCAGAGCGAGTAAATCATTAACATGTGCTGTTAATTAAGTACACTTCTAAAAATAAAGGCGCCGAAAGGGTTCTCTGGAGCGATGGCATTGAAGAACCACTTATTCTTTCTAATGTATGCTTATTTTAAGAGCTGTTCATGTAAATGAGAATATGTTTGAATATATGTCTGAATATGTTTGGAGGTAGAACCTCCACGTCATGAAAAGATTTCTTTCTCACGTCCAAGCCAAGAACCACCTAGTGAGCTTTGTGTTTAAGAGTGTCATCACAGTAAAGCAGTATTTGTGTATCAGTCCAGTTCAATATAGTCCACAATTACTCAGGGTTAACAGCGTGGCGTTTTCTGCGTACAGCCGACACCTCGAGATGAGATATTTCACGTTGGACACAGAGTAATTACCGGCAAAATGAGAAACTAAAGTGTCTTTCCGTTCCCCTACCAACAGATTGTACCATCAGGCAAAGATTTAATGTGCCCGTGGCTTTTCCTTTTTCATCATCACCATTACATGCTATAAGACAGCGCTCTCGACTGAATGGTCTCTGTTGTCCTAAACGACAGAGCGAATCACACGGACTCAGGTGGATGGTAGAGAACTGCAGACAAAGAGATTCCCCCAGAGAAGTAAAAAACATCTCCATAGAAACAGACAGGACCTTTTGTAGATGAGGGAGAGAAAAAAAATTGTGGAGGACAGGAAATGGGAATCCCTGATACGGTCTCCTTGGTAACAGTCTGGACGAGGGAAATCCTAGGAAGAACGTATCCATAGTAACAGATGGGTGGGGGGTGTGTGTGTGGGGGGGGGGGTGGCTGGTGGGGGGGCTACATAAAGGGTTCGGGATTCTCTCCATGGCAACAGAGCCAATATCTGGCAGTGGGACGATTTAGGATTCCCCTGAATTCTTGAAATGAGGTTGGAAACAAACACAATATGATGATATTCTATCAGACTTACATCGTCTACGTGGTGGCTTTGCTGTTTTTCATGAAGACTTCTAGTAATGCGGCTTAATCGACCACTTAATTCCTAATTCATCTTCTCAGAAATCAGAAATCTGATTTTGCAAACTGATTCCTCAGTGGTCCATGGCTTGAATGTGTGGTATTAGGTGTGGCCACTTGTGGCCAGAAATAAGTTAATTATGATTTTTATGGTCGTCTGTGCAGTACATTTTTATTTACTATGTGGTTTTGCATTCAGAAGGGCATGTCTCAGTATGTGACAGGCTTTACCGCGTCTCTGTAGTGGAAGGAGCTGAAGGAAAAACTGTTCTGTTATACACCGATGAAGGGTGGGGTGGGGGGAATATTCCTGTACAGTATGAAACTGGGTCACTGGCATCTCGAGTTTGTGAGTGTTTGTGAGCATGTGTAAGGGGGTATGTGTGTGTCTGTGTGTGTGTGTGTGTGCAGCATGTGTGTGTGTCAAAGTCAAGGAGACTCCTTTGAAAAGAGGGATTCCCTCAACCATGTAATCCAGAGGGAAAATCAGCTTACTGGGGAAGGCAAGAAGGTGAAAATCTTCCTGTAACTTTGGAAAGAAATTAATTTTGCACTGCATTTATTCAACTGGAATGTGTGCAGTTTTGTTACATTGTGTGCCACTTCATATTCAGGTAACAGTATCAAGTATGTTGCAGTGCTAAATGGTAACAGTGGCGCTATAAGCTGCTGTGTCCAGACATTTGAAGCTCATGACTGTAAAAGACATTCAGGTGCCTAGTCTGTTTTTACTTTGCTTTTTTCAGTCCAGAAATGATTTGAACTTAAATATTGTCATGTCCTGTTAATGTTGTAGTAGATAAAAAGTGCAGTGGGACTGTGAAATACACTGTGCTTGTCCTGTTAGGTTGCTGTATGCTGTAGCCATTTGGTATTTTTACACATTAGCGTTTAAGTGCAACCTATAGCTAGATGGCTCATTTCAATGCTTCATTGCTGTACTTTGGATAAATTACATAGGCAATACATATGGATTCATACATAATTTATATGGAAAACATAAGTGTGTATGTGTGTGTGTGAGAGAGAGAGAGAGAGAGAGTGACAGAGGCTTCACATCTTGGAAAATACATTTCTCACATTACCAAACATGGCAAA